>LWCA01000804.1:0-17359 GCA_001642005.1 Intoshia linei | reverse complement strand
ACTGAATATATATTATCACATTGAAAATGACAAAATAGGTTTTTATAATTTTATATTGAAATATTTAACATAAATATCTGTAAACTAACAAATACTCTTATAATTTTAACCCTGATTAATATCTATATAGTCAATATTAATGGAAAATTGTGAGATAAGAGGAGATTTGTCTAATATTCGTATTGGAAGAAATTGTGTCATAGAAAAGGGAGCCACAATAACTCCATCTCAAAACCAAGAATCAAAATTGTAATACTATTATCATAGATCACATCAGAAATTTCCAGGTGAAAGTCCACGGAAAAAAGTAACATTGAGGTCGAACCTTTTTACAAAAATGAAATATTTTCAATTTACTAAGTTTCACACCAATTAAAAAAATAAGCTTTTAATTTTAAATAAGATTTCATTGTGAAATGAGATGCTTTGATAACTACTTAAATTAAATGCAGATACAACACGGTACAAATTGAAAATTTTGTCCTCATTGGTGAAAATGCCACTGTCGAAGCCTCAAGTATCGGTTCATTTGTATATATTGGAAAAAATTCGGTTATAGTAATAAAACTGAAATAAATTGAAAAAATTCAAACTAGGGTAACAAATGCATTTTGAAGGAATGTTCAGCAGTTGCAGACAATGTACATTTGCCGGCTGGAACAGTTTTGCCCCCATACACTTGTTATACTGGAGAAGGTACAGGTTACAATGAATTTAACATAATATAATTCATCATTTAGATATTACAACTCTATGCGGACTATTACCAGATTGCACCAAAGAAATTATTACAAACTACATACTCGGAATTTACAATAGTTTAATTGTGAAATAAATCAGTCGGTTGATGGTGGTAGGTTTGTAAATTCGTTGATATCGTAAATTATGGCACCGTTAACTCTAAATCTGCCATTCCAACCTGATCTGTTTCGGGTAGTATTTCGTGGTACACCGCTCAAATCACTGTAATGAATTTCTATTGGAATTGGATGGTGAGAATCAGAATTTATCAAATCGGTAATGTGTCTATAGATTGAGCGGTATAGTACATTTTGAAAAATGTTTCCAGATTCGGATATTGAATTATGCAAATTGCGTGCGTCAATTAAAGAGGCATTTTGAAGTTGATTCCAGAAAGCAACTACTCCATCTCGTCTATTTCTATTAGTATTTACTTCATCTCTATTTTCATCTTCAGTACTAGATCTAACATCTGGAGTAATTGTTCCATCAGTTATACTTTGGCGATAGTAAATATTAACTTCTTCTAAAATTAAAATAAGTACAATATACTAAATAGAATTTCAAGTATCTGGTTTATATTTTTTAGATGAGTTAACTTGTATAATTATACCAACTTGATTGTTTCGTACTTCGTACAAACAACACCTAGCTCTGCCGAGGGTGGACTTTTTTAATTCTACCAAAAAAATCTTACATCGAACTAATTTTTTTTAAATTTTAGGACTATTTTCATATTTTAAATAAAGGATAATTTTGAGCATTAACCATGAAGATATACTTTTTTGAAATTTATGATAATATTCACGATTTTAAAATTTGTATCAGAATGCATATTTTTTTAAGTTCTAGTATTTGTTTGATTTCAAAAAAAAAGGAATAATTGTGGTTTTGGCCGGGAAGATGTAAGTCTGAGTTTAAAATTTATTTTCTTTCTCCACCGGAAAAAAGGACTTGGAATTGATGTTTGTTAATATTCTAGAACTCTTAGTTATTGAAATAAACGATAACAGACAGACACACAAACAGAGCTTTATATACGTTAGTATTTAAAGTATTTTTTGTATCCATTAATTAAAAATTTTTAAAACCCATCACCAAAATTTACGAAAACCAAAATGGAAGTACAGTTTCTACTGGTCAATTAAAAACTAACCATTATACCAAAATAAAATAATATGCTCAAATAAATCAATGCAAATTCCTAGAAAAAGGGTTTAAATTAAAGCATCTTTATTATTTTTTTGTTATACATGTCAATAAATATTTTCATACAAAAACAAAATGCATAAAACAATTTTAGATATAAACCAAATTCATTGCATAACATTTCATTTTCATCGTCGCTTAAATCGTCTGCGTCGCGTATACTACAGTCCTAAATTTTAATAATACATGTATAAACATTTCATACCGGCATATTGAGTTTTACTGAGCAGTAAGATTGAAATATTTGTATATTGTAATGCGCTATTTAATTTTCCAAAGATACTATATTGATTTAGATTCCGTTACTATATAAACAATTTACATTCATTTTTAACTTTTACAACTATAACTAATTTTCATTTATTAACATGTTAATTTTATATATTTAAAATTTGAACCTTCAATGTAATTTAAGTGTTATTGCATTATAATTTTAAGAAGCATAAGAATTGCGTATATTTATTACTTTGAGTGTAACGATTGGCAGATAAGAAGTCTGATAAGTTCATCTTTAAATAAAAAGATGTCCAAATCTCGATTCGAACCTAGTCACGCAGAATACAATTATATGACTATAACCACTCTGCCAGTTAGACATCAGAAGTGAATTATATCAAAAGTATATATTCGAATCTCGATTAGTATGATAGCGATATATCACTACATTGAGTAACCTATTTTCACTTATGAAAACGACAATTCCTTTATGGATCTTGTATGAAATTTTTATAGTACGCATATTCTACATAAGTTAGTACATATTGCGTTTTTACATATGAATCAAATTAATTTTCATCTGGATTATACAATTCATTCCATTTCAGTCGTAAAAATAAAATTAGATAACTGAGGATGTATTTCATGTAGTTTTAATACTTGAAATCTTTATACAATGTTGTACCATATGTTTTTAAAAATGACGAATTATGGGGTTTTAAGTGTGATATCGTCATCAACCCATTAAAATATATTAATGTGAAATTATATACTTATATTTTTTATAAACACTCGAACTTCGATGTGGTCATTAGTTGATTAGATTACATTTTGCAGTGACAAAAATTTGTCATGAATCATGATATAAATATAAATTCAGATTGTAATCGGTCACTTTGGAGTAATATTAATTATCGTTAATTGACTTGATGAAGTCTAAAAGAAAAAACGTTAAAATAAACCAAAAGGTAAAGAAATTGGCTAAAGAATTAAAACCTACACAGACAATTGAAAATACATCGTAATTATATTTTAAAATAAAAAATATTAAAAGTAATCCACTTTTCTACAAATAAATGTATATGGGATCAGTCAAACACAACCTACCACCTTAATGATAATGATAAATAGGTCTTTATGAAAATTTGTCGGAAACGATTTGTAGTGTCAATCCATAGTCATCCATGATTTGTATCTGACATTTTAAATTTTATACAAAAAAGTTGATATTCAAATTATCATTTTTTAATGTTCAATAAGGAAAAGTGATGCCACCATTTTACAAAAATGTCCTCGAGGTCAGAAGAGGGTCTCAGTATGGTAGGTTCGACTCAAATCAGAGTTGTAGAAAACGAAGCCCCATGATCAAGGGTGGTCGATTTGCTGGTACCAGCAATTTTTTTAAATGATAAATGACTAATTTGTAAAATGTAAACTATATACAATCACGCTTGTGAGTGTCACAAATCTTAAATGTTTAGAACAAATTATTTGTAAAAAGGGACTTTTTCCTTCGTGATTACTAAAATTTTGGTTTTCTATTTTGTGGTTGGGTTAAGAATTTTTTCTCGTAATGTTTGGTCAATTTTTCACGAAAATAAAGGAAAAGAGATTTTACCGTAACTTGAGTCTTAGGGGTTAGTAAAATTGGATTATTTATTTTTGGGTTGGATTAAAAGATTTTTTTTAAAATCATAAGGAAATTTTTACATAAAGGGCTTGAAATTGTATTTTTGAAGAAATTTTTTAATTTTGGTGGTAATAAAACCAGAAATGCTAGTAACACCTTTCCCTATGATTCAATGAACTCATTTTATTACTTTGAATTTAATTTAAAATATTTTTGTGTGTCCCATTTCATCAATATCGATTTTACCTGAACAGATTATATGTGGACGTCAATTTTCTAAAATCTCATCTAAGTAACGTTTGAACGTTTTGTGATTTAATCAGACAAAAAAATTATTACTTTCGATTATTATAAATAAATTTTACTATTTTTTAATACTGCGTGTTATATACATAGTCATATATGTACTTCATATGTAGTAATTGGAAAATATGGAAATAGTAACAAATTTAAAATGTTAGCACACGTATAGTGTTAATATTTAAAACAATATTTTATGTACATTTCATCAGTTCTGTGTTGTCCTTATACTGTATTTACATCTTTTCTATATAACCTTTATGATATTTTCGCAAAACCGAAATTTTTTTGATTTTTTAAAAATATTATTTTATTACCAAGACTATGACATGAAAAATTGTTGGCTAATAGTGGAGGTTGCGGTTTACACATTTAATTTAAATCATTTTATTATTTAGAAAAAATCAAATTAATGAAAAATGCATTACTGTGATTTTAACCAAGTGTTCTTTGGAAATTGCAAAAGTACTTTTTAACTTTATCAACCAGGTTCACTGGTTTAAATTTTTTAAAATAGTATATTTTATATTTACCTTTCTTAGATAAACGGAAAATTGGAATTGCTCGATGGAAATAAGCATAAAAATTATTTACTATCGAAGCATAAAAATATAATCGATTATAGACCCGATATTAGTCATCAGGTATTTATCATTTATATGCATAACCACTATTAATATAATATTTGTTGTAAATATAATTATTATGCAGTATTATTATTTTTACTTAATATTTTTTATATTTTATTATTATAGTATTATTTTAATTGTATTTTGTTAATTAAATTGCATATTTAGTGTTTACTAATGTTACAAGACAGTCCGCTGAACAGAGTGGGTCAATTGAATGTTTATCTTAAAACGATTAATAATGTTTTGATTAAAATTAACCCACAAACTCGTATTCCGAGAACATTCGATAGATTCAGTGGTTTAATGGGTAAATTTTATAAGGATATCATTACATATTATATTGTATACATCAGGGGTTTCTAAAGTAGGCGATTTAAAAAAATATGATATAGTGATAGTTGTTTTGGTTTTAAAGGGAAATTTTTATAGCAACTTTGGGATTCACTGAGATAAAGAGTGACGCAGTCAATGATTTGATAAAATCGTGTTTTTCTAAACAACATTGAAAAAAGCGGATTTTTTTATTTGGGTTTGATAAGATTTTATGTTTGATTTTGGATTGCGAAGTTGTTACTCATAAGATTTGTTAAAATCGGATTTTTTAAAAGAATATTGAAAAAAGAAGATAGTTTCCTTAAAGGTTGGTAAAGTCGTGTATTTTAAAAAAATATTGGAAAAAGTCGATTTTTCTCTGAGGGTTTGGAATTGTATTTTTATTAATGGTGGCATAAAATTGGCATTTTTTAAATAATAATGTATCGGTCGTCTAGGTTTTGGGATAAATTCCCAACATTTGACAACTCTCAGAGTTAACCTCTGTAATAATTAAAAATTCTCCTATAAAAATAACAAAAGTTGATACATTTTTGTATATATTTTATTTGAATCTCGCGGACACCCAGGTATATAGCTTTGAACCTAAATCGGAACCACTGAATTAAACATATACAGCATCGAACCTATCGAGCTTTAGGTCACCGGAAAATGATAGATAGACCCAATAGAAAGAACAAAAAAAAAATTTTAGGAATAAGGCTAGATGCGCAAAGTGAAATAAAAGTCAACCTTAAGCAAAAAATTTGTTAAATTCCAAAAATTGTACCTGTATGATATCAAATTATATTGCACAAAAGTAGATTACAAATTATTTTAAATTAATGAAGTCTTTAATAAATGTTTTTAAGACGAAGATAATTTGTAAAAATTAAATTTTTTTAGTCTAGGCGATTTATAAAAGATTGAGAATGTCTGATTTAGACGTTTAATGTTTATCCAGGCTGCATAAGCTTGTTGATATAAACATATAATTAATTCGTGTTTAATACTGTAGCAGGGTTTTTTTTTTAAATTAATTCCAAAATTTTAGTACAATTATTGCAGAAATTGTCCATTCGAGCTACTGATTCTTCGACAAAACTACTTTCTATAATTGCTAATCCTGTTTCCAAATACCTTTCTCTAGATTCTATAAAAATAGTTACTTCATGCCATGTCGAATACAAGGAAAATCAACTTGAACCATTTCTCAATAATTCTAGACCACTTGTATTTTATATTGGTGCAATGTCTCACGGATCGGTAATTTAATTTATACATATCCAATGGACAATTTTGATATTATCCATATTGATAGTGAGATAATGCAATTGAATATAATTAATTAAGTTGAGTGTCTCAATACAATTTGGCATCTTTTTGCAAGTAAAGTTTTGCATTGTATTATATTTTTAACCCTTATTACTAAATAACTCTTTGATGAAGCTCTATTTATAAAATATTTATACATTTAAATAAAACGTAACTGAAGTAGTACAAAATTATTAAATATTACAAAAAATATTATTAAAACGACATAATTATCTTACCTGAGAATAATCAAGATTTTGTAATGAAAAAATTAAGTAAATATATGTCAAATTTCATGAAATCGTTATAATAATTCTAATTAATTTAGCAATCTGTGGATGACGCCACTGAATCAATTTCATTTGGATCACATCCGCTGTCTGGTGCATTAGCTTGTGCTAAACTGTGTACAATTATTGAGAATTATAGAAATATTTTTTAAAGAAATGTATTGATTAGTTTGTAATTAAACTTGTATCATTTTCAATTTGATAAATTTTATTCAAACGATGAGTAATCAGGATTATTTTGACGCGATATCTAACGGAGATTGTGAAAAAGTGGAATATTTTTTGAATACTCCATTCTTTGACATTAATTGTGTCAACAATGTATTGTTATTGTTTTTTTATATTAAAGATGTTTTCAGAATAACTTTACTGGATTGCAACTTGCATGCTATCACGGTCAAAACGAAATTGTCAACCTTTTTATTGATAAAAATGCAAACGTTAATTTTTGTATAGATAAGCATCAGTATTCACCTCTGTGCTTGGGTGCACTGTCGCGTAATTTTGGCATTGTAGACATTTTGTTGACCAATGGTGCAAATGTTCAACATACTACATCGTTAAAAAAGAATGCACTTGATTTAATGTCATTAATAGGTATATTACAAGTTAATTATTTTAATATTTAGGTTACTTTAATATGGCTCATTATATACTGTATCACTTTCCAAAATCAGTATTGAGTTGGTTTGGATCTTTGAATAATGTGAAAGAATTGGATTCTATCTATGAAATTTTTATGATAACAAATATATCATTTATCAATGTAATTATTAAGGTTCTAAGCATCACGCCAGACTTGGGTTTGATTGTTTAATTGTGTAAATATTTAATAGTATGCCAGTGTCTCGCTGTTTTGATTAACTAAAAAAATTTTTGGTATTTCAATAAATTTGATTTGGTTAGGTCCACTGCACCAATTTTTTACTTAAATTCGTTTAGCATAAAAATGTATGCATTTTATTATAATTTTAATAGATAATTAAAAAAATTGAAGCAATGCCCGATATATTGGAAATAAATGAAAATAGAATAAATTTACAATATGAATTGGTTAAATATTTTTCGACTAAAAATGAAAAATTGTCAATAAAATTGCATTATATTAGTGGCATTATCTATGAAATTTCAAATATTAGAAAAACTATCAGCTTTAAACAGATTTATAAAAGGTAGTCATTATATAATACATTATTGTATGTACATTTCAACCTGTAGTAGTGGTCGTCAAACTTTTTATCAGCGCCATTCGTGATGAAGAAAAAAATTTATACGAAAAATTATTTTTTAATATTTAAATGGCGTATTATTTCATGAAATTGTCGAAATACCATGGGATGG
Organism: Intoshia linei; assembly: GCA_001642005.1. Lineage (NCBI taxonomy): Eukaryota > Metazoa > Orthonectida > Rhopaluridae > Intoshia > Intoshia linei. Next base: position 9,374 of record LWCA01000804.1, on the reverse strand, counting down.
CGCGATCTCAAGTGGACGAACACTAGCATATGCCATGTATTTTGAATTGTACATTAATTTTTCTATTTTATAATAAATTTTATCAAGATTCAAAAACTCTACAAATTCGGCGTACGGTTGTACTATAAAAAACTATATAATTGAAAAATTATTACGCTCCTTTGCATTTCAGCATATTGATGAATTTAAATTGATGATGGCCATTAGGGTTTTTGATAAAATTACATTTTTGTTATTCTGTATTTTCAATTATTAAAATAGAACGAGGTGGATAACAATCAAAACATTTTCGTTCGATATTTATATAATGTATATCCAAACAGGACACCATCATGTCATGTCTGCGATGAAGATGGAATAGATTTGTACAAATGTTCAAAATGTCACAAGGTGAATTTTATATTAAATGTAACAAATCATAAATTGTAGGGTCAATACTGTTCTAAAATTTGCCAAAAAATTGATTGGAATTTACACAAAGCTAAATGTTGTTTACTAGAAAAAAATTGAAATGTCAAATAAACATTTATTTGGAAATTGATACATAATTTTTACATATAGCGTAAGGAATTTTCTTTAAAAAATCCTAAATAAATAAATTATAATAAAAACAAATATTGATATTACAGGTTTAGTATTGTGTAGAATAGGTTCATCGTCATTTTTATATTCAAAAAAATTTTTGCTTGTACTATCCACGGTTGATCTAATCATTTTTAAATGCTGTTTTCTCAACTCCGTATCAATGTCAATTTTTTTCTAAATAATGTGTCATTTATTTACCTTAAATAAAATTTTATGATTTAATCATTAATGAATATAATTTTTTAAAAGTTACTTCTTTATATTCATCCAAATTTTTACAATCTTTCCAATAATCAGTATTAAACTATATGTATAATCATAATTATACATGATATATCAATGATAACTTATCATACAATAATTATTTTACAAAATTACTTGTTTGTAGGGAGAATTGATGATATTATCAAAATTTTTCTTTTTAATACTTAAATTTTGGGCTCCGCCACCAGGTCGTCCCCACACATCATTTACGTATTTCAAATGCTAAAATTTATATCATGATACGCAATATTATCAAAATATTTTTAAAATTGTAATTACTTTTTCATCTAATGCTTGATCTTGCATTTTTTCTAATTTTATTCTATTTTCTCGATTGTGAGCTTCTTTTTCGAGTATGTTGAAATATTCTCTACTTTTATTATTCTTTATTGGAACGTAATTAATCGCCTATAATTAGCTATTTAATATATTTCATATTGATAACTTGTCGTGTTACGTCACATGATGACTTGTGTTGGTCTAATAGAAATCCGGTAGCATCATCATATTTTGGTTTCCCAATTTTGCTATCATGCATCATATGTACAAGGTCTCCATTCTAATTATTTAATAATAATTTAATTACATTCATCATATACGATTAATACATTTAAAATAGAAAATGGTCCTAGTTAAAATATATGAATTTTAATCAAATAATAATTTCACGGCGGGTAAGAACTTGAAGGGATCTAATCTCCGTAATCTTTATATTTTTGATTAGTAAAAACATAATTATTTGCTGTTAGTATAGTAAAAACTTATATTCTAGGCCCTATAACCTAGGGCACCAGTAAAATCTTGATTTATTTTGATGATAACTCTAATCTATCAAATTTTATAAAATTACGCCCTGTTTGTGAAATTTATCATCATAAATGCGTTGTCTTCTAGCATTTTCGATTTCGTTAGCTAAATAAATATGACATTAAAATATAAGTATTTTTTTGCTGGATATTTAAACTACATATTCAGAGCTGTGGAGAGAGGCTAAGATGGCATATGGCTCTGACCTACACTTATAAAGGTCTTCTTTTTCAATTTATTCATTTAAGTTTTTAATATTAATTTTAGTAGAGTTAAAAAATTTCTTAAGAATACCAAAAGTATCATATAATAAAATGTCCTATTAGTCAATTAGTTATTTTTAATTTATAGATAATAAACGATTGATTAAGCAATGTATATGGGTCCTATTTTTTTAAAAAACTTATACGCTGTCTACAGTTGGCTCTCCACGATCCTGCACAGATTTTGGTTGATTTTTAATGACCCTTAAATAAAAACATAGCAACATAATCTTTTTAGTATTTACATTTATTTTATTATTCATATTTAGAAAATGGGGAAATCAGAATATGATATTTTTAATATTTTATGGGATCTTCAAAATTTCTCAAAATTGGATGAAAAAAATTTCCCTTTAAAACCCTACCAATTCTTATGATCAAAATTATATTGAAAATCTTTAAAAAATAGTAAAAACAAATATCTTAGAAAATTTTTTGGTCCCAAAATTATCTTTATAATCTTTAAAAATTGGGTGTAAAAAAACTTCAAAACTTTAAAAACCCTACAAAATTTTGGTCCCAAAATTATTGATATAAGATAATAAAATATGAATAAAGAAACCCACTAAAATTTCATAAAAAAATGAATGATATGATAAATTAAAGTGGCCAAAAAAAATAAAAAAAGAAGCAAAAATACTTATCTATAATGACGAATAAAAATGTTCGGCTTAAAATTTATACCAAATAAACTAAAATTGATAGTACGTATTTTTTTGTCCACTTTAGATAAATTAGTAAAATCGATGATTATGCCGCTCCAGAGAATGGAAGTCGTGCAATGGCAATGCATTGTTATTCAAATCAAATGTCGAAAAAATTAAAAAAAATTACCAACACATTCGGACCGTACTTGTAATTGTTTCATTTTTTTTATTTTATCTTCGTCAGTCTAAGTTTTAATTAAATTAGACTAAAATTTAATTAATTACAAAAATGTGATACCACCCATTTCTAATTTTATCTGTGATTATCTGTAATATCCATGAAAATCAACAGTGGACACAATCAGATAAAAATTATATATACAAATTAAAAAGTCTTTTTGGTTCCTTCATTCATTATTTAAAGTTTAAACCAACGTTTATCAAACTTTTTTTAGTGTCCCCCTGGTGAAACAAAAAATTGCTGCTACCTTTCGAAAATGTTTTATAACTTACATATTTATTTAGAATAGTAGACTTGTTACATACCCTAACCTCCCTCCACGGTCTTGCTACGTATTGTATGAAAAATGCGTAAACTTGGATTTTTTTAAATTTGGCATCATTCATTTTTTAATCCTCAGTTTGGAAAAATAAGGACCCATTTTACATATGTAGTCGAGTACTCCCCTCCATGAAAAGATTTCTCGGGTACGGTAGGTTTATAGGATATTTATACACGACAACGATTAAGCCACCTTTTTCACTGGCATACTAAATCTATATTTAATTGATTAGGGCTTAGTTTTGATTTTCGTCAGTTTTAGTTTCAAATTATAATACATGGCAAAATTTATTAGAAATCGTCACGTAATTTTATAATTTTCTTATTTTACAGGTTGAATCTATTTAAATAATTTAAAAAATTACATCATAAAAATTTAAATTTCCTTTAAATTTTGGATTAATCTTTCCATTTTCGTCTTTTATGGGAGCACCAGAACCAGGGGTACCCCATGGAAAATAGCATAAATGTTTATCTTTATCAAAACTTTCATTTTCAGGAAATATGTTAATTTTTTCATTAATTTTTTCATCGATACACTGATCTATAAATATATTCAAATATAAAAGATAATTCCTGATTATCATAAATTATCATAATGACGGCAAAATTACTTGCATTTTTATTGCAATGCAGTCATTACATCTTGTATCTTAAAATTTCAGAATTTTTAGGAATATTTTAAAAAGCTTTTTTTAGAAAATTCAAATTTAGTCAAAAAAAAATTTTACAGAATTTATTATGGTTACATATTGTATTATGTTTGGATGTAATGTCATTATACAATATAATACAATGTATTATATTGTGTTTACAAAAAAAGATGTAAGAGTAAAAATATGCACCACGTTTAGAATAATATAATAACTTTGGGTAAATTGGAACGAAAAATATCTAAAACGACTATTTCTATTTTGGTATTTTTTCTATATACAATGTATATTATATATATTATACATGTGTAGCAGTTTCTAAATGATCCAAGAAAAAAATGACTGAAATGTAAAACGTATTCTTTACCCTATCATTTTATTTTTAATAAATTTTTTTATGGTTAATATAGATTATTGTAGAATTGTGTATTTTTTATTATTAATTGCAATAATTAATGAATCAATACATATTACCATATTGTATATACCTTACTACATTATAATAATTATTAAATATTACACTTTCCATCTTTTGATTTATCTAGTGTGCAACCAATTCTGGAAATTACTTGACCATTTTCTGATCGTATGGGCTCACCTGAACCACCGGATACTTCTAATATATATTTAATAAATGTATATTCATACATAATGATATTACTTATATTTATGACATAATTAGCACATTTATGATAAATGTATGTAATCCTTACTTACATAATATTCCTTGTTTCTCTGTGTGTGTTATCGTTTATTTCAATATCTACCATTCTTAGAATTTTATAAAGTCCACATTTCAATTACAGTTTTTTCTGGGGGTGTTAGCAAAATAAATTCAAACATCCCAAACTCATATTTTACGGTTCAAAAAGCCCAATTGTCCTTTTTTTGAAAATCAAACGAGTTCGAAAACTTAAAAAAATATACACTCTGATACGAATTTTAAAATAATAAATGTTATCATAACTTTGATACTTTGAAATACGTTAATTATTGATACATAATTGGTACTGAATATATATTATAACATTGAAAATGACAAAATAGGTTTTTATAATTTTATTTTTTTTGGAATTTATGATAATTTTTAGGGTTGGACTGTTTTTCTTTATTTTTAATATTACACACATTATGTCTAATAAATTATAACAATGAGATAACAATTGTTTTTTTATAAACTTTTTAAATTTTGGCCTGAAGAAATTTTTTTTAAATTTAAATTTATGATTTTAAAATCTGTATCAGAATTTATATTTTTTTAAATTCTAGAACTCGTTTGATTTTCAAAAAAAAGGATAATGGGGGTTTTTGACCTGTAAGATGTGAGTTTTTGAGATTGAAATTTATGTTACTTTCACACCCGGAAAAAACTCTTATAGAAATGTGGAATTTTTAAAATTCTAAGTTACTGAAATAAACGATAATATACAGACAAACAAACAGACACACAGACAAAGAGAGTACAAAGTAAGAATAAGGATGTATAATTAATTATAATTATCCAATTGTAAATGAAATATTAATACTCACTATTTATGTTATCGTTTAATACTTTTCCAATTCTATTTATTGGTTTTGCCATCTAAAAGAAAATAAATTAATAATTTTGGATAAAAAATATTAACCTGTTTTTCAATTTTATTATTCTTACATACTTCTAAATTAAATTTAAAAGTATGATCAAATAATTTTAAATTACTTAAAAAGTAATTAAGTTACCTATTCCATCTTGAATACTAAGTGGTACATTCAATGCTGCATGCCTTGTAAAATCTAGAGAATTTGTGCGTCGAACAGGATTACCACATTTATCAACAACCTTATTTCCATATCCTTTACCCCATGGATCATAATCATATTCATACTAAAATAATTTGATATATACATTTGATGTATATTTAATAAATTTATTTATTAATACATGTAAGAATAATTATGAATACTATTTATTTAAATTGTATGAATATAAAATTACTGGTTCATTATTTTGACATGTTTCATTTTTTATTGTCTGAATGCCACCGAATGGGTTTGATTGAAGCTAAAATGTTTATGTTTTCATACAGATTTATGCAAAAAATAAATAGTAATACATACAACTTCAATTTCCTTTTTTAAATCATCAATTTTTTTGTTTTGCTGACGTAAACTTCGTCTGTAAATTTGAGCATCTAAGAATTATATATTTATTAAAAAGTATGTAAAATATTTACACATTTTATATAAGCTATTATAATGATATAAAAAATGTATATAAATTTTAATGATGATGCACTAAATACTGATATTGTGAATTTTCAAAAATAATTGCAAATACTCTTCATAATACATGATACTAATTGCAAATATTCAAATAGCATTACAAAAACTTGTTAGTAATGTATATAATTTATATTAATATTTTATTAACTATATATTATTTAAATTAATGCTAAATAATACACATTTAACTGTTTAAAGTTTAAATTATAAATTCAAATCCATAATTGTATAAATGAAATACTTAGATCATTGTAATATGCATTTCTTTTATCCATATCTAATTTAGTATTAATAAAATTGATTTGCTTATTATTAGAATGAGTTGCATTTCCGTATTTAATGTCATTATTGCTTTTGATTTCACTAATTAATTTTCCTGATTCTGATCGCAATGGAGCTCCATTACCTGGTTTATTGAAATTATCCTGAAAGGTTCCATATTCCTAATACATGTTATCCATTAGTAATAATTAGTTACATTTATTCATACATTTTCCAATCAATTTAACTTTTTTAAAAGTTTAAAAATCATTAAGTTAACCATTACTCTGTGATTTAAAAATATAATCAAAATTTTAGGTTCAAAAAAACAGTTACAACAAGTAAATTTAGTGTAATTTTAGGGTGGTGAATTATTGGTGAAATGTATCATTATTTCAGAAAAAAATAAATTCTTTTTTTTTATAACTGGTAACGAAATCAGCTTAATTTTTAATCCTTTTGGCACCCTTGGATTAGTGGGATATTACGTTGCATTAATTATAATTATTAGTGAAAAATTATATTTACAGGATCAGATAGATTTTGATCAATTAAATAAGCACTATTATTGATTAAATCGAGCTCCATAAATTTCTTTTTTTTAAAATTATTCTAAAAAAATGAATTAATAATTTTAAGTGGATAATTAAGGATACAATCAATAGATAAACAAAAATAATAAGCAGGGTGGGGAACCAATTTCACATATCTGGCCAAAAATTTAAATAATTTAAAATAATTTTAAATTGATGAGGCCGCACCATGAAATTAAAAAATTTCTCGATAATTCATCAAAATACATACATGTATGATAGGGTGTCTCAAAAAAACATTTTTTTAAAAAATTGAAAAGTATATTTCAGTATCGTAATTATTGGTGCTGTTAAGAGAGTATCTCGAATATTACCACACAATTTTGCAATTTAACTGGGCGACGAAGGTTCACTTTTTTTAGGAAATTTTTGGGACTTTATTTATTTTTTTATAATGTTAATATTTTTGCTAACTAAAATGCCTTTTACAGACATAAAACTGAACCAATTTTGATTTTTTTACTATATGGCAGATATACAATCATGCTCTAATTATTTAAAAACAACGGTTGAATATATATTTCTTAATATGTTCGAAATTTTTTAACTGAGTAGATAGCCATTAATACTTGCTGACATAGATGAATTTGATGCAAAAGAATAATTACGCCTTTTAGACATTTTAAAAGTATGCCTTCTAAAAAAAAACTAATTTACGCTAACGCATTATAAATTATGTACAAGAAATAGAGAAACATTTAAATAATCAATGTAAATTAGTATGACCTTAAAAATATACTTTTTGATTGTTATCTTAAATATATTCTATATATTCTATAGATGCGTCTTAGGGGTACTTTTTGGTTAACATTTTCAAGATTGTAATTTGATTACTTAAAGTACGAGAAACAAAAATCGTGTTTAGAAACATTTTTAATATACATTGTTTGTACGGTTCCGTTTGAGTACAAGTACGAAATGATAACTTCAAGCATTTATGACGTTGAAAGAGATATATAAAAGCTTGTGGCTATCACTAACTTAGTTACAATACACTTATGAGTAATTGAATGTTATATCATAAGATTTATACTTTTTCACTTGGAGCTCCACCTCCAGGTTTTCCCCATGGATTGTAGTCTTTTAACATTTCCAAGTCCTAATATTTACTTAATGAAATTTGATCAAATCTAAACCTTTCTTTTAGTTTCTTCAATTTCTTGCATTTTTTTTAATTTTTCAGTTTTGAATTCTTTTAACATTTTTTCAGATTCCAATTGCTTGTCTATAACGTTTTTTATTTTTTCGGATCTAAGAATAATAAAATTAAAAGAATATAAATAAAATAGACAATTTTGATAATAGATCTTATAATGGCACTAATATTAAATAAAAATTTAAAAGCTAGAGTTATAATTGTATTTTTTATGAAATATTGTAAAAAATTTAGAAACATAATTAAATATAGAAAAAAATTAAAATATTATAACTTAAATTTAGATCAATTTAAAAGTAATTTGTACGTATTTTTATCTCTAAAAGCGACTCTTTTTAGTTGTATGTCCTGATTGTACCTTGTTCCAAATCCTAAATTAGGTCCTTTATCATTTCTATATTGTTCCACTAAATTAATTTATTAAATTGAATGGTCAAATATCTTTCAAGTCAACCTCTCAATTTTCCTTTAAAAGGAAAATATGGTGTTTCATCTTTTAAAGATTGAGTAGGAGATTTTGCTAAAATAGGTTTTCTAGAGTTTAGCATGGAATGTAGAGGGTATCCTTGATAATTATACTTTGCTAAATCTGTGCATGGTATTTTTATCCGTTCTTCTGAATTATCATATTTATCCACTAAAAGTATTGGTCAAGTTTCAAAATAAAAAAAAGCTTGGATTAAACTATTAGTGATTAATACTAAATGTAAATTTATATATACTTTTATGTTGAATAAGTTCAGACATGACGCTTTGTGATGTCATTTTGGTTTAGTTTATGAGTAAAGTCAAATGTGTATGATGATCAAGTGTAATGGCAAAAGTGTTTAAATAATTGTAACATTGAATTAAATGTTTCAATAACTCGCCAATGAATTACACTTGTTTTACTTTTGATTTTTTTTATTATGTTTAACCTAAAAAATAATAAATAAACAGTTGTAGTCACCAAAAAATTACAATCATAATATTTGAATTCACGTAGATACACGTAAACATAAACAAAATTCCAATTATAACCGTAACATTTTACTAGTTTTTCATTGTATTCGTTTAGAATAGACCTATTTTTCAATATATTCAAATAAAATGATATTCGAAGACTCGCAATATTTGGTTTGACTTACTTATTAATAATATTATTTACTTAAACATTTTAATTATATCTAGTTCATGTACAATGTACGTTAGGGTGTCACATCAAATATTTTTTTTAATAAATTCAAAAACATACCAAGTAGATTAGATGTAATTTAAAAAAAATGAAAATCCGATGACTAATTCTGAAAAATACTCATTAATGACTCAGCGTTGATCAATT
>LWCA01000601.1:0-22222 GCA_001642005.1 Intoshia linei | reverse complement strand
TGCAAAATAAACCTTTTTGGGTCTGATGGCAAGCAGTATGTTCGCAGAAAAAAAAGAACTTGATTCAATTTAAAAAACATTCGCCCAACAATTAAATTTGGTGGAGGTAGTTCAATGATTTGGGCCTGTTTTAGTTATTACGGAGTTGGTGAAATCCAAATAATTGAAGAGAAAATAGCCGCATTAAAATATACACAAATTCTAAACAAAAATGTAATGTTATCGGCACAAAAACTAGGCTTAAGGGACAATTTCATCTTCCAACAAGATAATGACCCTAAGCACAAAACTAAAATAACAACCGAATTTTTCCAGCAAAACTGAATAGACGTGATGAAACGGCCAGCACAGAGTCTAGACTTTAACCCTATTGAAAATATATGCGTTTTTTTGGCCACAACTGTATGTGTTAATAGACTTCGGGTTTTGGCGAAGGTATGTGAATTTGAACTAAACAAGTCGGAATTGATAAATGATCGTCTGGTAGCCGGATGTAACAATGAAGAGCTACAAATATTTTTAATTCAAAAAAATGAAATGAAATTATCAAATCTGCTTCCACTTACATGTCAGTAAGAAATAATAACACTGGTACATTCAACATTAATTTGAATAACACATGTTCCGGATGTGGTGATAAATGCACTAACCAAAAAAAATGCCCAGCTTGGAGCATAAAATGTGATAAATGCAACAAATATTCTCACTACTCAAATCAATGCAAAAGAAGACATCAAACCACAAATAAATAATGTCGATGCACATGACGCAACAATCATGAAAGTGGACACGAAATTAATTGAACCCTCAACGATTAATATGCGCTCGTCGAAATTCTTAACAAGAAAACTTAATGGAGAATACAGGTTACTGTAAAAGACCAATATCCGCCTCCAAATTAGAGCAACCAGAAATTAACTTTATTTTTAGTCTATTGCATTTCTATTGTGCATGTCAAAATTAGATACAATTCTTAGTGTAAAATATAAATTTTACACTGCAAATCATGCATATTGTGAATAATTGTTAGTTTTGTTCATTGAAAAACAGGAATTTAACATCTAATGTAATTTCAACTTCCCATAGATCAAGGCATACTGAATTCAGTAAATATTTTTCCATGGTTAAAGATTATACATATTGAAACGATTCACTAGGGTTAATGGAGAATTTGGATGTTATTAATAAAGATTGGTTTTTGTCAATTGACGCATCCGTAAAAAGTTTGAAAGCGGTTTTACTTGATTCAAATCATATCAATAAGGCTATTCCACTTTTTTATTCGAAAAGTATGAATGAAAATTACGATAATCTAAAAAAGTGTTTTGACGTCATAAAATACGATACTTACCAATGGTCAATATGTTCTGATCTGAAGGTGGTAAACCTGTTAACTGGGCTTCAAAGTGGTCCGGTCAAATATCCCTCTTTTATTTGTGATTTTGATTCCAGAGATAGAAAAAATCACTATTATCAAATATCTTGGGATGGAAGAAGATATTTCATTATCGTTCTCAGAAATGTAATTCGAGCTCTTCTTGTAAACCTGGAAAACATTCTTATGCCACCTTTACACAAAAAATTAGGTATTGTCAAACAATTTCTGACTCGATATCACAAAATGTACATTTTATCAACACCTAACGATACCAAAAAATCACATACTTTCCTTCGAACGCTTTATCCATGTAATATATTATATATGTATCAACTTACATACCTGTATGCCAACATTTATTTACTTTTTTTAGATCTCTGACGAAAAAATAATAAGAGGAATATTGACGGGACCTCAAATAAAACATTATTTAATTCAAATGTTCAAGATTATATGGATGATTCAATGGTTCAATTAAAGGCATTTGATGCAATGGAACAAGTGATAAGTTTTTTGGCAATAAAAGGGACGACAATTATAAAGACATTGCTTTCGATATGATTCAAAGTTTCGATGAAATGAAGTACCTAATGAGTGTCAAGTTGCACTATTTGGATTGTCACTTAAATAGGTTGCACATAATTATGGTATGTGGTCAGACGAGCATGGAGAGAGATACCATCAGAAAATTTTATAATATAAAAAAAAATTTAAAAAATCAAATTGGGTTAACATGCTGTCTGACTATATGTGGTGGTGGAAATACATGAAACGTAAATAAATAATTTTTTTTTCTTGTATTAATTGTTTAATTAAAAAATAGTTACACAATGAATAAGAAAGGTCTTCTCAAATTATATTCTTAAATCATTAATTATTACTTCTATAATTGTGATACTAACCATCAGTGAAATAAGTTCAAAATTTTAAATATTTTATTTAAATTTGTTGTAATAGTGAAGTTACAGTAACAGTTCCAACTGAACTTCACTTTAATATTAATAAATTTGTTTTAGCTCATGTATTTGCATTTCGATTTTGATAATGTTAGATTCGGACTTTAAATTTACAAGATTCTTGGAACTTCAGATTTAATAACCTTATCTTTCATTGATACCATTAAAAAATTGTTCATAAAAAGGTCTGATATTTCAAATGTGATAGCTTCATTGAATTTTATAGCGAAAACTGAATAAAATAAATATCATATATTGAAATCGTTTAAAAATTCACAATTTTATAGACAAATTCTTAAATACGTATTTATTTATTAGTTACTGTAAAACCAATAAATCACAACATTAGAATAGATGTATTTTCTATGGTGCACGATAGATTTGTCTAAAAACTTGTATGAGAGAAAGTACTGATTTTTTTTTAAAATCCTCGAAAAATGTGTTATTTTGTTACAGTGATAATTATTCTAATAAGAATAATTATTCTTACTTAATCTATTTAACCTAGTAAAATAAACTAATCATAAAAAGAAATCATTTTTTGCACTACTAAAATGATGACACTTTTACCATTGTACACCAGTTAACAGGTTAATATAAAATAGCTCATCAAATTACTTTGAACAATAATATCCATTTTGTCCTGCCAAAACTTCAGGTTTAATCAATTGTTTCAGAGCGTCTTCTATAGTAAAAATGTTTCTATCCTATTTAAATGTAATTAAAATGGATAAAATAATTCAATATATTACTTTAATATCAACTGTAAGATCCATAAAATTATCTTTTGTATTTGAAGACAGATTGCAATTTTTACATGTAACTATCAAGAAAATAATATTAAAAAAAATTAAATTAGACATACCAATACTATCATATACACCTCCAAAGATACAATTAATAGCAGTAGTTTCAGAAATGTCGCGTATTTCTGATTTACTAAGATGTCTAAAATTGTTGCCATTATATTTTTGTAATAATTTACCTATTAATTTTATCTAAAGGTATGGAACAAATACGCAATTTGTCAATCAACTGACGCAGATATTCGTGCGCATCTTGTTGTTGGTGAGATCTAAAGTTTGGAGCCACACCTACAAATTATTTCTCAAAACAGTAAAATTAATAATTACTTTTTAATTTGGCAATAAATTGGGAGGGTGAAATAATTTTAGTCATCTTATTATAGTTTCCATACAAACAAACTCTAATTAGTTGATATAAATCACAACAGATGCATTTTCCTCTAGGTCTATTGCCTAAATAATAATGTGAAAAAATTTAAATGTACATTACAATTTTGAGCGTGATAAATGTTTAAATAATTTAACAGAGAAGGTGTGTATATCAGACACTGTAGTGTAGAATTGACATAACACGTATTTCCCATATTTCGTAAAGCTGTAATTTGACTAGTCTGTAATGTCCATTCATTTTTAATTAAATACTTTTCAAAGAGTTTGTCTTTGCTTTGATTTGAATTGGTAGGTTCATTTGAAGTTTGTCCATTTTTAATTTTTGGTAATTTTAAGGTTAATTCTTCTTGTGAATTATTTGATTCATTTTCACTTTTATATTCAACAAATTCAATTTTATCCATTAAAATTGCTTTAGATAGACAACTTAGTTTGTCGTCCGTTTTAACTTTGGTTGATAAGTTTTTACAATTACTTAGCGAGCTTTTCAAACTATCTTCAATTATATTGTTGTCAATAGACAAATATGAATATTTCATTAGTATCAAATATTCAATAATTCATAGTCTCTTATTGTCTGGTTTATAACTAACTGTTACTATGATAAATTATACAAACTTAGAACAATAGTCAAATATTTTTCAACAACTTGAAATAATTCCCCACTTCATATGAGCGTAATTTGATTTTTATCAACTTTATTATCACAATAGTAATAAGTCATGACGTCGTATTTACAAATGTAAACAGTGTTGTCAGAAAATAAACTTACATGATGTAAGTGTATTTACTTTAAGTTTATTTTATGATTTAAAATAGATTAATAATTAATTTAATTACTTAAATTTTAAACTAATCGTTTGATTAAATTAATTGATTTATTATACAATTTATTGCAACAAATCATTACTGACTCCTGGTACAATTGACCTTGTGTGTTATCTTGGATTAGTGCATAATAATATCATAGAAACGTAAACATAAATACTCAAAGTTTGAGTCTCAAAACTAGACAAAATTTTAAATGAATTATTTTTTCATTTCGTGTCTTCATCTATAGAAACAATTCGATAATAAATAAAGTTTACTATATTTGTGGCGCATTATTCAAAAATTTAAGTTTTAAATTTAACATTATTTAAAAAATTATGTCTCAAAGATTGTATAGTAAATTATTAAGAGATATTACAGAATTACATGAAAACCCAATTCAAGACATTTATATCACATATGACAATTTAAATAAAATAAACGCGTTTATTCAGGGACCAGGTAATAATACTTATTCTTATATTTTAATCAATCTATAAAAGTAATTTTGATTAATTTTGACTCAACTATTTTCTGCTTTTTTTCTCTTGCGGTGTAATTTTTCGTTTGGTCAGCTAAGTCATGGGTAAACAAAATTTTTAAATGTATTGAATTGGTAAGGAAGCATCGATTATAACAACAATTACACACGATTACGTTACAAATATCATAATCAGATCAATAAAATTTTAATCAATTTAGAGGTTGATGCTACATTATTAATTGGTAGTAAAATTTAATAGTCAATTTATTTTAGAAGCAACACCATTTGAAGGTGGAACGTTTTCTGTTCAAATTGAATTTAATGATTCCTATCCCGAAGAACCACCTGCCGCTTTTTTTTTGACAAAAATATTTCATCCAAATATTAAGGAAGAAACTGGCGAAGTATGTGTTAATTCACTGAAAAAAGACTGGAATCCTAATTTAGGATTGTCACACATTTTGAAGGTTTGAGATTTTAAGTGTTTGTTGGCGAATTAATAACTATTTAGGTTATTCGATGTCTTTTAATTGAACCAAATCCTACATCAGCATTGAATCCAGTTGCGTCGAGATTACTCTTAGATGCATACTCTCAATATGACGAACGAGCTCGCATGATTACTCGTATTCACGCTGGAGGGTATTTTAGAATTATTATTATATTGTAATTATTGTAATAATTATAGAATCAAACGTTTGTATCGATAGATATCTTAATGCATGTTTCCCAATCTGGCCTACATAGCCTACTAGTGAACCATTTAGCTTTTTTAATTGAAAAAATTGACTTACTTTTTATTTTTGGCCCATTTAAACAATCAGATCCAACAAAAAGGGAAATCAAAAAAAGGTCTTGAGAACACTGTTTTAAGGTAATAAATATGTTGATGTGTATTGGTGTAAAACTTAAAAAATTTTTTTTTTTTATTATGTCCGTTAAGATTCCGTGTCCTTTTCAAAGTCTTTTAATAATTAATAAACCTTGTATATTTTTCCGGCATAAGTAAGATAAATTTCAACCTCAGAAACTTAGCACGTCCACGTCAAGTATCCCAATTATCCTTTTTTTAAAAAATTAAACGAGTTTTAGATTTTAAAAAAATATACAATCTTATACAGATTTTAAAATTATGAACAACATCTTAAATTTAAATTTCAAAATTTTATACCTTCATTGGCGAAAACCACAAATTACCCTTTTTTGTAATAATGAAAAAAGTCATAGAATTTTACAAAACAAATTGTTGAATTTTTTTTTAAATCATAATCATTATCCGAAATGGCAACGTTAAAAAAGTTTATTTTTACGATCAAAATCCTTAGATGACTCTTTTTTTAAAAAATGAAAACTCCCTAGAATTTTAAAAAAATACAGATGATACTGCTATATCCAGTCAGCACACAAAAAATTTCAATATGACAGTGACACCTTCACGATCAATAAAGCACTTTAGTTATTTTTTTTTATTTCAAAACTATTTCTTTATCAACATTTAAAAAGTATAGTTTGAGATTATTTTTCTTTTTCCAAATTTTAAACTTGGTTTTTAGGAAAGTGATTCAATTCAAATACACGATTTATAAACCTATCTATTAAATTGTTAAATACAAAGTTTCCTTATACCAGTAAGGCTGGAACTATTCTAAACTAATATTTTATTGTTTAAAAACTATTTTTTCTATGATTGAAATTTTAAAATACTATGTGCTTATTATTATCAATTGAAACGTCAATGTTTTCACTAAAAATAGTTTCCTGTTGACTTTTTTAGATGTGTCAAAATACTCAATACATGATAACATTAATAATAATATACTTGTAACTACGTGTATATTTAATTTTATTTTTATTTATTAATATTTAGAAATGTTGAAAAAACAAAAGTATCATGCAAAAAAGGGCTTGTAAGACGAATGAGATAAAAATAATTGTTTTCATTTATATATTTCAAAATTTTAATAAATATGTAAAAAATATTGTAGTGATGCAAGGATGTATTTATAGCACGTGGTTGTATTTATAGATTTATTAATTTGATCATAACTGAAATGAGTAGTTCTACCATATGGTTAACGGGTTTATGTGGAAATGATTCTACATCAGATGCTTTTTGGGTAAATTTTGAAACAAATTATGATGTCATGTGAAATTGTAATTTAGGATTCAAATTATACATTTACTGCGCACCCGCCAGATGTTACATCTTGTTTTAGAGTATGATTAATTTAGACTAAAAAACAAATTTATAATTAATTTTAACAGAAAACTATTCTTGTTTGGTTTGCTTGCGGTTTATTGTGGATAATTTCACCTTTTTATTTTACTCAACTTTATTACCTTCAAAGGGTTAAAGTTTTTCCGAAACTTTTATCTTTAAACACATTTAAACAAGTATTTTTAATTTTTCAATATTTAACGAATTTTAGTACTTTTATTTTTATTTAGATAATCGGAAGCACATTAATAGTCTTCATTTTATCAATTTTTGTGCAACATATACATCTTTATATACATGAAAAAGATGCAATAAAACCAGTTGATATTTTGTCAGTTTCTCTATTAATCGTATCCCTGTGTATTGCCAATTTTTTGACTTGGTATGAATACCAAAAAGGAGTAACATCGTCAGGTGAAATGTTTTTGTTTTGGACAATTTACATTTTAGTTCATGTGATATTTTTAAGATCCATTATTATTCATAAACCCACTGAACATGCTTCAATAATATTTTACTGTTACTTTGGATTTTTAACAATGAGATGGATAGCTGAATGCTTTGCAGATAAAAGCGCATTAAAGCCGCTTGAAAAGAGTATTTCTCCAGACAGTATTAAAAGTCATTGTATTCCAAAGAAACTCTATAATTATTGTGATTACGACGATAACGAAAAAATTAAACCATGTCCATCGGATGTAGTGCATGTAATTAGTAGAATATGTTACTCTTGGATATTACCACTTATTGTATCAGGTTGGAGGAACCCACTAACCTTTGAGAAATTATTTTTACTGCGTAATGTAGATACATGTCAAACATTATTAAAAATTTTTCAAAGATTATTTTTCACTACAAAACCAAAAAATTTTAGTACTGTGACGCCTAGATCGAAACATTCGTTTACTATGTGTCTCGTTAAAGCAGTTGCATTTCCAATGATATATGGAGCTTTGTTACGGTTTTTGTGGGTCATATTTTGCTTCATTAGTCCAATATTACTTGGACTAATTATTGAATTTATTGCTGACAAAGAGCGGGATGTTTGGCAAGGGGTTTTTTTGGCAATTTGTTTACTCGTCGTCAATTCACTTCAATGTTTATTTAGAAACAACTATATACAATGTGATGCTATAGCCGGTTTGCGTGGTAGAAGTGTTGTTAATGCTGTTGTGTTTCATAAAATGATGAAACTTTCCACGTCATCCAAATATAACATGAACTCGGGTGATCTCATTAATAGAATGTCCGTTGACGCTCAAAAAATCCAGGATGCTCCAATGTTTTTTCAACTTTTGTGGGCTGTACCAGTATTGTCAATTATATCTACAATTTTTTTGTGGTATATTATTGGTCCAGCGTGTTTTGCTGGTTTGGGTTTATTGTGTATAATAATCCCATTTAATGGGATATTTTTAACAAATTTAGCTAGAATTCAACAAAAAAAACAAATGACTCAAAAAGATTTACGTTTGAGCATGCTACAAGAATTACTTAATGGTGTTAAAGTGATTAAACTCTACGCCTGGGAACTCATTTTTAGAGACAAAATCGAGTCTCTTCGTAATAAAGAAATCAAACTACTTCATAATGCCTGTTATATCAATGCAATTTCCTCAGTTTTGTGGCTTCTAACTCCGTATTTCGTTTCTCTCGTTATTTTTGCTACCTTTATATTTCTATCGCCCGACAATATTCTTAATGCTAAAATAGCATTTGTTACAATTTCCTTGATAAATGTTTTGAATATGCCAGTTTTATTATTGACTCAGGGGATCCATTTTGTTGCTCAAGCCATGGTATCATTGTCAAGATTGGAACAATTCATGAACAGTGAAGAAATAATAAAAAATGAAGCAGAATATGTTACTGATATGAAAGAAGTTGTAAAAATTAATAATGCTACGTTTTCTTGGACTTTAAGCGACCCTCCGAATTTAAAAAAGATTGATCTATCCATTCATCCCAATACACTTACAGCTGTAGTGGGCAGCGTCGGTAGTGGAAAAACTTCTTTGATATCAGCTATATTGGGAAATATGGTAAAGTATTGTGGCACAATTCACAGAAATGTAAATTATAAGATTGCTTTAGTCTCTCAAGAAGCTTGGATTCAAAATAACACTGTTTTGAATAACATTATTTGTTCAAAGCCTTATGACGAACAATTTTATGATAAAGTTATACATGCATGTGCTCTAATTAATGATTTGAATTTATTGGTGGCTGGAGATGAAACTGAAATTGGAGAGAAGGGTATCAACTTATCAGGCGGACAGAAACAACGAATAAGTATTGCTAGAGCAATCTATCAGCAAAAAGATTTGGTTTTATTTGACGACCCTCTTAGTGCAGTTGATGTACATGTAGGTAAGCATATTTTTGATAACGTAATCGCGAACGGTGGAATATTGTCTGGAAAAACACGTGTGTTGGTGACACATTCATTAAGTCATTTAGAATATGTCGATAATATTGTCGTAATGGACAGGGGGTTAATTTCTGAGCAAGGCACGTATGATGAATTGATAAGTAATAAATCGAAATTTTTCGAAATGATTAAAATTTTTAATAAAAGTGAAGTGTCTCAAGAAAAAAAAAATGAAATTGCTACTAAAGCACCACTAAAAGTTTATAAATTGACATCTGATGCAACTATAATTAAAAAGGAAACCGTTCAAACTGGTTCCATTAATTGGTATTCTATTCAAAATTATTTACTTTCTGTTGGTGCGTGTTCAATATCCGTTTGTTTATGTTTTTTATTTCTTTATATGCTTTTTCATATTGGAACTAGCATATGGTTGAGTGAATGGACTGATTTGTACTACATTTTTAATGCTGATAAGGCACGTAAAAAGTCTTTAAATGGCTTATTATTGTTTGGGTTATTAGGATTGGGACAACTCATTTCTTCTTTTGTTATGGCTATAGCTATCGCCATTGGTTGCATCAAAGCGTCAAACAAAATACACAAAGATGCTATTGATAAACTTATCCATGCTCCCTTAACATATTTTGATACAACCCCTTTAGGTCGAATTACCAATCGTCTTTCTAAAGACGTGGATGGTATGGACACAAATTTACA
Source organism: Intoshia linei (assembly GCA_001642005.1). Classification (NCBI taxonomy): domain Eukaryota; kingdom Metazoa; phylum Orthonectida; family Rhopaluridae; genus Intoshia; species Intoshia linei. The sequence goes on along the minus strand of LWCA01000601.1, from coordinate 12,089 downwards.
ATTCATGATACGGTGGTGGCTGTTTGTTACCTCTCCCATGATTAATACGTTAATATTAATAATCTATTCGACTCCTTTGTTTGTTACGATAGCTATACCTACTCTCATTATATTTTTTGTTTCGCAAAGATTTTATGTTGTGTCTGTGCGACAAATTAAAAGAATCGATAATACGTGCCGGTCTCCCATTTATTCCATTTTTGACGAATGTAATCATGGTATAACAAGTTTACGAGCTTATGGAATGCAAGAAGAGTACATTGGAAAAATTCACCATCTTATTAATCAAAGTCAAAGACCTTGGTTTCTTCTTCAAGTTTGTCAGAGATTTTTAGGAATTTTTTTGGAAAATATGATGGCTTTTGTTATTTTTTTTGCTGCCATATTTGCCGTAATTGACGAAGACATTTCTCCTGGACTAGTGGGTTTATCAATCGGATATTCTTTACAAATTGCTTTGTATGCTCAAAATAGTGTTCGGTCTGCCACAGAAGTTGAAACATTTTTAGTTTCTGTTGAACGGATGGACGAATTTAATTATATTCAAACCGAGGATAACTGGAATACTCATGATCAATGGATTTTAAACGATTGGCCAAAGAATGGGACTATTGAATTTATTGATTACAAATGTAAATATAGACCCAATTTAGACTACGTTTTGAAAGAAATAAATCTCAAAATTGAAGGTCAAACAAAAGTACTATTGTTAAAAAAACTATTTTACACAGATTACCCGCCATTTCCACATTTACTGTAAATAACAAAAATTAAATTTTTCTTAAATTTATATTTTTAAAATTAAAATGGCATTTTTTCATTAGAGTTGATTTAGCGAGACAATCTGCGGTCTTGTGATTACTTTTCGAAAATTTATAATTTATAACCCTTATTTAGATTGGCGTAGTTGGTAGAACTGGATCCGGAAAATCTTCAATGGTACTAGCTATGTTTAGAATTTTGGAAGCTTCATCAGGAAAAATATTGATAGATAATATTCCAATATCATACATAGGACTTCATGACTTGCGAAACAATATAACCATTATACCACAAGTATTGTACACAAATACTGATTTGATATTTATAAATAGGATCCAATAGTATTTACTTTTAGTCTGCGTGAAAATTTAGACCCCTTTACAATGTATACAGACGATAAAATTTGGAGTGCTATTGATGCTGTCAATCTTAAAGTGTTTGTAGAAAATTTGAACGGAAAACTTGAATATTTCTGCAAAAACGGTGGATCTTCCTTTAGGTAAATTTTTTTTAATACTACTACATATATTAGTGTTGGACAAAAGCAACTCATTTGTTTGGCACGGGCTATACTGAGAAATACAAAAATTATAGTTTTGGATGAAGCCACTGCAGCTGTAGATGTAATGACCGATTGTTTAATTCAACAAACTTTAAAGAAAAAATTTGTTACAAATACTGTCATTACAATAGGTAATATTCCATAACAATACAAGAACATTAAAAATTTAGCACATCGAATCAACACAATTATCGATTATGATAAGTAAATTAATTGTATATATACATTTTTAAAATGTATATATTATATACTATATAAAAATTTTTAGAATACTCGTTCTAGATAATGGAAAAGTAGCAGAATTTGACACTCCAAAAAATTTAATTGATAAAAGGGGAATGTTTTATGAAATGGCTTCAAAGGCTAAATTAGTTTAATAATCTATTAATTTACATGTACAAGTGGCTTTTAATATTAAATATTTTGTAAAACTATGAAAATGAAATGTATAAACTAACGTTTAGTTTTCATCTTTTAATTCATCTAGATTGCATTTCTGAAGATAAGTGGCAGTTTCTTTTTCCATTTTTCTAATTTGTTCTAATGATATACCATGAAATTCATCTTGCCAGACCCAGGCTTGCAAGTGTCCATGTAGAATAGTGCGCCGAATTCCGTATTCGAGAATATATTCTTCAATTTTTCTTTGTAGTCCCCAAATTCTAGATACCTTTTTAAATAAAATTCCAAACTAGTAATACAGTGATTAGCACAGTTACCCATGAACCACTAGTGGTTTAGTTTTTTAGCAGAAAAATTTATGTGACATGTCTGATTTAATTTTAAAATCTTAATTCAAATGAATTCAAAAATAAATTTATGCTGATCCACCGTAATTAAATTGGAAAACACTAATGTAATATAAAATGCTCAATTATACCCTGAAAAATTGACGCTGACTAGCTTGTAAGCGCACATAATTGGAATTTTATTAGCTTTTTCTTCTTCCGATAGGCTTGAATCATCCCGCATCGATTTGGTCTTTTCTAAAATTTCAGTTAGCCAATTTTTTGTTAAAGGGCATTTTGAAGGATTATTTTTGGAAATAAATAAAGTAGGATCCTCTTCCTTTTTTAAATTTCGAATATCGTTTTTATGATTAACTATATCTATTAAAACTGTTTCACATAAATTTAATTTTTCTTGCTCCATTTTTAAAACATTTTCACTTTCTCCACCATCTGGTAAATACTTGGTTTCAATTGTCAATGAAAAACTTTTTGACAAGCTGCAATTGTATTCGGTTCGGGTATACGGATAACAATTCCAAGCATGTTCATCGACTTGCACTCTTTCCAATCCAATTACTTTACGGATCCAATATGGTAGCATATCTGTTAAAATGTAAATTTTATGTGTATATTGTCCTTTTTCGTTTTTTTCTTTATTTTCATAGGGTTCATTTACTAAAATATATAATTTATTTGAAAATTAAAAATTAAAGTAAAATGAAATTTTTAAAACTTTTTATAATACTGTATTACAATTATTATTAATATTATTTTTTTCATATTCCTTTCTTAAGAAGCATCCTAACATCATTATTTCATGAGTCATGAAATATAAATCGTGTGTTGATTTAAAAATCACGGATATATATAGTTTGTGAACATGTGACAGAATAAAAAATGATTTATATTTATATCACATAAAAACATTACCTAATATTTCAATTTGAACTTTTGAGGAATGGCTTTCCTTTGTCTTCTTTTGAATCATATACAATTGCCCGATTCGATAGTCTTCAAGAGACATTGGTAGAGGTATTCTGTATTCTTTAGTAAGCATATTATAATAAATTTGCTAGAATGAAAAGCAAGTTGTTTAGGAGATTACAGATAAGTAAAAAACAAATATTTAAATAGAAAATAAGATATTTTTTGTTTCTACGTGGGTAGTTTTAATACTAATTTTATGGATAAAGTTTTCACCCATATATTCAATAAATAAGCTAGATATTCAGTATTCATTTAAATCTATTTAGCCAATTTATAAATTCAATTTCGATTATGTTATCAAATTGAATATTTTTAAGGTCATTAATAAATCAATATATTTGTTATATTTTTAATTGTATTGTATTGATTATTTGAAAATATTGGACTAGTTTTTTAATACTTTTCAGCAATCTTGTATTTTAAATGATATTACAGTTGATGTGGTTTTCATTTCTTGATTAATATCCTCTTTACCAATATTTTTTAAACGATTAGTAATACATTTACTTTAATACATGTTGTAGTTCTGTTTGCGATCGGTATGTTTTCGCTACAGTAAGTTTAATATACAATACCACAGTAATGGTATTTAATTTAATTCATAATTATATTTGAATTCGTTTATATGGCGATAAAAAGCTCCCCTTACAAACAAAAAATTCATCAACTCCCACTCTATATTATTATATACAATATCATATTTTTTAAAATCGCCCACTTTGGGTAATTCTGCTATACTGTATTATAAATTACTATGTTGACTGTTATGTACTACGTACAAACAGCACCTAGATCTGCCGAGGGCACTATTTTATTATATCAAAAAAATAAATTCACGTAAAAAATCTAACTTAAAAATCCTACTATTAACTATTATCAATCCTTTATTGGAGTGGTTCCAAAATTTGTTTCAGGTGCAGCTATCATATCACATTACTTTTTACTTTAAAGTGAATTATTCCATCTTAATTTTGTTTTATTAACATTTGCGTAAAGAATTTTAAAAACAATTATTATCCCATGATATTTAATTTATTAGACAGAAAATGTGTATAATATTAAAAATAAAGTAAAAACAGTCCAATCCTAAAAATTATCATAAATAGCATAAATTCCAGAAAAAATAATAATTTCTTCAAATAATGGTATTTTTGAATTACCATATAGGTTATTAATGCAATATATGAATATTTTTATGTTATAATTATTGTATGCAAAAATTTATAAAAAATAACACTAGACTACAATAAAAAATGCGTCAATAAAATTTATACATTAAAAGAATGAGAATTTAAATCTCATCATGATGATATACATCTTATGATTCGATCATATCAATTTTAGAAATTATTAGTGAAAACCCCAGTTAATTGGATTAATCTTTATTTCTATAAAAAAATACTAATATAAAGTTTTATTCGTACTTGATTGTATTAATTTTTTAAATAATGCAATGCTTTTCTGACAACTATTGTTATATTTGTGGAATATATGTATTTAAATCGTCTAGATTCTAGAATCTATAATACAACTAATAAATTGATGCAAGAGAAATACAAACTTACCTACAATCGCAGTATTTGTTTTAATAGTTGGAGCCCACAAAAATCAACTGAAAAAATTAATAATTTACTAAAAACTTTTTTCAAATCCTATCAAATAATGGGCTTCCTCTATAGTCCCAAAATGCACCTCATAGAAAGTCATAGTGATAGATTACCTATAAATTACATAACCGTAAGGAACGAACACGGTGAACGTTTTCATCAAACTATAAAAATTTTTGAAAAGCGGTAGCACCAAATAATGCTTGGCGATTATTTGTGGACAATTAAAAATATTAATTAGCTTATTTTTTTGTATATATGTTGTTTTTATTTATTTATTTTGAAACTTACATCGACTTCTATTAAAAAATTCGACAGAGCTGCATATAACCATATACATCATTCGATGCGCTTAATTGTGGTTTATTTATTGCATACATTACATATATGACGCAAGAAACGGACATTAATATTGAGGGTTAATTAGTCAAAAATATTAATTTTTAGTTATTTATTATATTATTTTGCTATCGAATTATCATATATATAGTAAATATAAATATTCCAAATATTTATTAGCCATTTTTTAATCCATAAAGAGGAGTTTTTCCCAAATATATGGAAAAACCGCAAAACCAATATAAACATTATTTATTTTATTAGGTTTAATTTAAATTTATATTGTCAATAATTAATTAATGCGACATATCTGAAATACAAAAATCATGTAAAAATATTTTTTTCATTGTGTTCTACAAGACAGTATAAAAATATTTTTGATGCAAGAAAAAAAATCTTTTTTTGTTGTCTAGTGTAATCTATCAATTAAAATATAATTAGCAATTAAAATTTTCACAATTAAAAAATTTGCCAAAACTATGTGAAATGTGTATATAAATGCAAAAAAAAACATCTTATAAATACAAACTTTTAATTACTAATAATTACGTATATTCCAACCTTCATTTTCTACAACTTCAGTTAATTTTGACGGAAAGGATTGAACCAATCATCGAATTTCATCAACTTCCAGCGAGTCCCAAATAATATCAATTTCAGCTTTTAATTTGTCAAGACTACGGTAGACCTTGCTGCCAGGGTATAGACAGCAAACCATTATAGCCTATAGATTTTCAATTGAATTACAATCAGGAGTATAAGGTGGTCAATCAAGTACCGATATGTTATTTTCCTTAAAAAATCCAAAGTTATAGTAGAAATGTGAGGTCTAGCATTATCTTGCATCAATATATACCCGGTTTGATGGAACGGCATATATGATTTACACAATATATTTGTATAAACGTCAAAATTTACATTAAATTCCACGAAATGTAGATCCATTGTAGCCAACCATAATAACTATGTGCCATCCTAACTTATATATAATGCGACGCCATTTTTGTTTGTCTGTTTGTGTTACTTTTTTAAAATAACTAGCACTCTTAGACTTTTTTCCAGGCGTAGAATAAGATAAATTTCAACCTCCGAGTTTCACATCTTACAGGTTAAAAAACCCAGTTGTCCCTCTTTTTGAAAATCAAACGAGTTGCAGAATTTAAAAAAATATATACGCTGATGCGGATTTTAAAATCATAAACATTATACTAAATTTAAATTTAAAAAAATTATATCTTCAGGGCCAAAACCCCAAATTACTCTTCTTTTTTTAATGCAAACAGCCCTAGAATTTTAAAAATTTACAGGTGGTACAGTTGTATCCTGTTAACACACATAAAAAATGTCAATCCGAATAAGTAACGACTTGACTATCAAAAAAAGCATTTAATTTTCATATATTTTTTTTCGAAATATTTTATTAAAACAAAAAATGTGAAATAATTAAAGGTCCGAAAATTCAAAAAAAAAATTATTCTGATAAAGCCTATTCCAGTTGATATAAATACAAAATTTCAACTTCAAATATCTACGCATTCCTGGTGAAAAACAATTTTTAATATATTATCAACAATATTTTTTCAATATTTCGATTAACAAAAATCAAAAAGTGAAAATGTAAATAATCCTACAATTTAAAAAAAAAAGTGCATTGTACGTCTACACATTTTCAATAAAGACATATGGGTGAAAATCTATATAATTCATTCCTTCGCAATTTTTCAATTTCAAATTTTCAAAACGATTTTATTATAACATTCAAATTTAAATAAGAAACTACAACAACGAAACTAAAAAAACTTTGTTAATATCATTTTTATATTACAATTCTTTGCAATAATGGTAAAATTCGACTGAAATGTTTATAAAGTGAAGATTTAGTTAATTATTGATACACAATTGGTATTTTTGAGTATTTATTAAATTAATACTGAATATATGTCATCACTAAGGCAAGTAAAAGTTAATAAATTTAATTTTTTATATGTTAATTAGCATGCAATTCTAAGCATGATCATACCAATATTATGTTTATTAATTAGCTAATTAAAATTTTATAAAGTTAATAAAGTTATTTTTTTGAAATTGAAAATAAACACTTCTATTTTATTTTAAAAGTTTCACTTTTACAGGAAAAATTTTGATCATCACGAAATGATGCAAATGCAATGAAACATTCATTTAGCATGCCAAAAACTACAAAATCTCCTCATTTCAAAATGAACAACATAATGACTGTATCCTAATTAATTCAAGAGAACTGATAATTCACTTAGTTGTATAAATTGCAATTGCACTGTTTCCTATGAAAAAATGCACTTTATTAAAGTTCACAGAAACACAAAAAAACACAGATTGACAAACGATACTCCTTCTCTACTTAAATTTTTAAAAATGTCTCATGATTTTATTGACCAAATTTTAGAGGCATTTATATCTGCGGATATTCCACTCTATAAACTGAACAACTCTAAGATTAAGGCCTTATTTAATGATTTAATAATAAATCGAGCTAAAGCGGCTGTCAACCAACTTGGATTAGACAATGATTTGATTCAAATATGTACATTTTTATCTCTGTTAAATGTAATAGAAATGACTCAAGAATCGTCATTTAGTATAGAAAAGGTACAATGTATTATGTAATTTGTTCTTTCATTCGGATCCCTGCATTATAAAGGATTATATTAATAAACGTCTAACGAAAAACGACATATATGCCATTATGAATAATTTAGATTTAAACAAATCCCCAATATTATATTATTCTCTAAGGAACGCTCCTTCTACATCCGTCAGCATAGAAAGAAGTTTTAGTCTGTTAAAAAAAATGGTAACTTAACAGAGACGATTAGCACCTGAAAATATCAAAACACATTTTGTATCACAACAATAAATACTCGATTAATTATCCATTTGCATAGTTTAATTTTCTTAATTTAAATTAATATTTGGTATATTGAATATATCTGAATATTAAGTATGAAAAACATTCTTGAAGGTTTACAATAGAAAGTTATTTTTTTAGAGAAAAATAATTTCAGTAAATATTTTGAATTTTCAAATGGTACGAAATAAAAACAAAAAATACCTGGAAAAAACGAAAATTAATCGATTGAAGTTAACAAGATTCAAATTAGAGTTGTATACAAAAAAAATTTTTTAAAGTTACTAATAATAGCTAAAAGTTACTAAAAATCAGTCGTTAGGTTATTTTTTTTTATTATATAGGTTATTTAAAAAATTTCCCTAATCATCACACTCAAAATAACAAAATAGTTTATAATTTTATTTTTTCTGGAATTTATGCTATTTATGACAATTTTTAGGATTTATTTATTAAATTGATACTGAATATATGTCATCACATTGAAAATGACAAAATAGGTTTCTTAATTTTATTTTTTCTGGAATTTATGCTATTTATGACAATTTTTAGGATTGGACTGTTTTTACTTTATTTTTAATATTATAGACACATTCTGTCTAATAAATTAAAAAAATGGGATAACAATTGTTTTTAAAATTCTTTACGCCAATGTTAACAAACAAAAAATTAACATAATTCACTTTAAAGTAAAAAGTAATGTGATATGATGGTTCTACCTGAAACAAATTTGGGAGCCACTCCTTTAAAGGATTCATAATAGTGAATAGTAGAATTTTTAAGTTAGATTTTCAACGTGAATTTATTTTTTTGGTATAATAAAAATGTGCCCTCGGCAGAGCTAGGTGCTGTTTGTACGTAATACATAACAGTCAAGCTAGTATATTATATTTTATGTATAACAATATTTGTAAATAGGCGCAATTATAAATAATTCAGATACAGGTAATATTTTAAATTAAAAAAATGTATCAATTTTATCTTTGAATAAATCATGCATGATTAAACTTGTTAACATCATAATTGATATAGTAAAGTAATTAAATTAATTATATGTATATTAGAGTTATCGTTTGTAATACAAATCCGTGAACATTTTCAGTAATCTGCACTCTGAGACCATCTGTGAGGGCTTCATTTGTCAAAATGGAGCATTTAGAAAAATGAAATTCTTGAATATCAACTAATTTTGTGTGCTCAAGTTAAAATTTCCAGTTCCATATGCTTGGAAAAGTGACTTGGGCTATATTTACCTAAGGATCGACTGTGAAATTTTTTCATTGCTATATTCATCAATGTCTCCAAGGAAACAAATATAATTACCTCAATTAAAAAAAAATTGGAAAATTGGCATGGTATTAAAATAAACAAGAAAAAATGTATAAATGTTATTAGATTTGTTTATGATGCAACGATCGTTAAGCACTATTTTAAAATTGAATGATTTAAATTTAAAATTCAGTGTAATACTTTTAATTAAAATTTTAACAAATGTATGTTACAAATAAATGGAAGTTTCAGAAAATTTGGCTCATTACTTCAAGAATAAAATTACCCTTTTCCACACGTTAAACATTCCAAAAATTGGGTACATTAATAGAGATAATGGATACGAATCGTATTAAAAAAAAACTTTTATTTATTTAATTTTAGGAAAAAAAATGAACAATTGTATTCTATACTTGACATACTTGGCCGAGAATCCGCTCGAGCTCAAAATTTAAATAAACCTGTTACAACTAGATTTGACATTCTTAACACCAATAATCGTCTTTATGTTTTATCAGAAAAGGATGAAAATAAAATGTAATCTTTTTTTAATTTTAACAATTTAACTTTCCACTCTATTTGATTTTTATTATAAAAGATTCACTTTTAACCTTTGAATTAACCTTTCAAAAACTTTATAAATTTGGATGAATCAATCTAAAATTAATTTTCTATTATTTTTATATACATATATACATGAATCTCACGAATCGACGATTTTGTAAACCAAGAATAAGTTGCACGTTTTTTTAACATTTAGTAAAAATATTTTTATTAATTTTGAAAATATCGAAATATGGATTAGTCAACTTATTATTCTCATATTTAAAAAAATGAATACGAGTCTACTTATTTAAAATTTTTATATGTATTGGTAATTAATTCCGTTAAGACTAACTTGACTTTATAATCTAGTAAAATTGATTGTCCAAGTTTAACATAGTTATGTTTATCACGATTGTATCGATTTTTATTTTTTAGTATTCTAATTGGATTTATCAAAGTTGGAGAAAAGAAACTATACTTGTATGACACAAAAAATAACCTTCAAATGTACAATTCAATTTGTTTATTGGATTTTTATATAATAGAAAAATACCAACGCCTAGGAAACGGTAAAATGTTACTTGACCATGTAATAAAACAAGAAAAAGTATTACCATTAAAACTGCCTATAGATAGACCATCAAATAAACTAATACATTTTATGAAAAAACATTATTTTCGTAATGAAAATTACATTATAATCCCCCAATCGAACAACTACCTTGTATATCACCAATTTTTCCAATAAACATTAGGATATATTTATTACATATACACATAGATTATATAATTAATTGTATGGCATGGAAGCACCATCAACTCCACCCATTGTATCATTGGGTACATTATCTATGTTTTCATTTGTATTTCTTGATCTAATTTTTGCTACACACTATTAGTTATTAAATACCCTCTAATTGACATGACAATGTAAACAATTCCAAAGAGTAAAATTAAACCAGAACCTATGCCAGTACTAGCTGTTGCGCACATAATTATGGGAATAGTACCTCCACTGAAAATATAATTATAATGTATTACTTTAAAAAATTACACACAAAAGGCTATGCCTTTTTGAAGCATAGATCTAGCTTCAGCAAAGTCTGCCACAGGGGTAGTAAATGCAACAAATCGGAAAAGAAAAGGCATTTCAAATATTAGTACCATTAGGCCAGCGATTCTATACAATGTTTTAAATTTTTATGTGACTTTAATTTAAAAGTACATTTGAAATATCCCAGCAAGTATGCAAGTCGGCGTTGATAATATACAAGCAGTTATGCCGCATATTATGGCAACTACATTAAAATAATTATACATGTATCATTACAATTAAATAATACCCAAGGACACTACAACTCCTACAGTTTTTAATACGCGAGACTGCCAAATTGAAAATGTAGATTCCTCGTAATAGTCGTTCATTTATAGAAATGCATAATCGATACTTTATGGTAACCAAAGTCAAGTAACTGGGAGAACATTAGTACAATAATAATATTAATTGTAAGGCTCAATGTTTATTAATCTGTATGATAATATGCAAGATTTATTAAGTTTATGAATTTAAACATTAATTAAAGTAAAAATTTAATAATCATATTTAATGATTTAATTAAAATATTAAGTCAATTTGGGCGTGTAAGATTGAGTCTAAGCAGGGATTGTTATTTCTTGAATTAATTAAAATCATTCAAGTATATATTGTGTCTATCATACGTTTCTGTGGATTAATTCTAAGAATACTACTGAAAGTTACATTATGCTTATTTTTTTACCTATTTCAATTTTTTATACGTTACATGAGTATTGTTTAATGGAATGTTATGTTAAATCAGCGCCGAAATTGTCTGCTCTGAAAAGTATAATTATGGCTAATTTTTTGAATCATTTCATACATTTCCCATAGAAATGTTCTCATTAATCGTAGCTACTGATCGGAATATTAGACTTAACTGTAACTATGCACCGGTTATAGCCGTATTGAGTCGGAAAAGAAAAAACTGACAGTTAAAAAAAATTAATTAAATAATCGTAATTTAATCTTAAATAGGTTTAACTCAATTAAATGGTTTAATAGTATTTTGAACCGTTAAATTAGAGACAATCATATGAACCGAGGCGAACATGAATATCTTTGAATTTTGAATAATTTTGTAGTCCAACATCATGAGGGTTAACTGTTATACTTAGGATTTTGTGTAAAATGAATTAAATTGGATAGATTGGAATTTAAAATAAAATTGGAATTATTGGGAACTCATAATAACAAATAAATAATATATTATCACATTGATCCAAATGTCAGTACTTCAATATAAAATACGAACTTAAAAATAAATATTTTGTACAGACATTAAAAATTTTGGAAATTAAATATGTATGCAAGATTCATTGGA
>LWCA01000327.1:11943-32247 GCA_001642005.1 Intoshia linei | reverse complement strand
GCCCTTTAGGGAAATTCCACTTTTACAAACCCCTAAGAAAAAATCCCAATTTTATCAACCCTTATGGGAATACCCACTTTTACCAACCTTTAATGGAAAAATCGAGTTTTTGAGTTATATCATTTACTACAGACCCAAGTTAAAACTGAAATATTAAGGTATCATATTATACCTACAAACCATATTTTTTTATGAGAACAAATAGAATATAATTATGACAATAGTAGAGTATTGTAATATATTTTACATTAGCATTTTTTGTCAGTTTCAATTTATACAGAACATTCAATTTAAATACTGACAGTATATTTAAAGTTTTGACAAAATAATTTTTTTTACTGTCCTTCCAATTTAAATATTGACAATCCATTATTTATACTGACACCTAGAACACTGACAATCCATTATATCAACTGAAAATTCAATATTTCTACTGACAATGTAATCTGACGAGATTGGAACTGCTGATCGTAATCGAATTTTGGATGAACGTAGTTACATTTTGCTGGGTAAATAGGTTGAGAATTGAAAATACTGATGCTGATCAACTCTTCTCACATTTCTTATCCAATACGGTTGAGATTGCAGGCCCTATGTGAGTAATAAAAAAATTAGACCACCTTGAACATGGCGGTATCACGTAAAATCAATAAAATTTAGAGACGTAAAATTTAATATACAATAACAATAAGGTTAGGTATTATATTCTTGTTTGACGTGTTGTGGGAGGTGACTCGTACGAATGCAAGCTGGATGAATAAGGTTCAGAATAATCATGTGGTTGGCTTATTTGATACCGATGCTGATCATTGTGATGTTGGCTGCGCTGTGATTGTGTATTAGTAGAATTATTTCGCTGATGTTGCGACACATTAATATCGGCATCAACATAGCGTAATACCTGAATATCATCAAGACTAGTATCGAAAGCAGGGTTGCTATATTCGCTGTTGTTTTCATTAGCAATATTTGATGAAACAGTATTTATAGTTTTCAGAGGGTACTGTTCACGATCACGGTTCATAAATTTAGTAAAAAAGCTCGGTTTCTTTTTGGGTTGATTTGATAAATAATTAGCAGCCTTAAAGTAAGCATTATCATAAGAATTTTGAGAAGACTGTGAAGGAGCTTTGTGTAAATTGTATAAACTAGATTGATTGTGGTATGGGTCAGGTAAAGCTGAAACACCTAAATGATCACTATATTAAAAAATTAAAAATAACATACCAAACGTGACAGATCTATTTGAATCACAACTGTCACTACCAAAACTATTATTCATTCTCTTGAAATCGCTCTGAGAATTGAGTGTAGAATTGCTTGATTTGAGAATACTTTTAGGTTTGTGTTTGTTTGGAGTTGAGTAATAAGAAATTTCCGGGTTACTGCGAAGTGTGCTAATGAGAAAATTATATAATTTACATAAATTAATTAAAAAAAAATGTATGAAATTTACTTTTGAGACGATATAATTGTACTGTTGTAGGTTCTTTTTTCGGTGAGAGCTTTTTCGTACATTGAAGTTTTGCAACTTGCTACAGCAATAACCAAAACTGACACTATTCCCAATACTAGAGCAATTGGCCCAACAATTTTCAAAGGTTCATACAAATTACCATTATAATATCCTGGCCAGTTACCAAGAATTGTCATAACGATGCCAGATAAAAGTAAAACAACGGCAATTACTGTAAAAACAATAACTGAAAGTCTGAATCTATGTGGAGGTAGATGTGGTCTTGTCGGAGTACGATTACTGTATCTGCTTGCATTTGTAGCCAAAGAAGCTAGAGAATGCGAAGGAAAACCTCCTTGGATATTATTAGTCATTTTTAACTTGATAAGTTAAATCGCTACGTCTCATTTAGAATTGAAAAGTCTCACCAATTACTGTGCTGTGAATAATCGATGCAGATTATAGTATCAAGTCGAGCATGCATTTACTATAGTAATTCTAGTTACAAACAAACACACGATACCAACGACAGTGTCACACATTCCAATACATGTTTATTTAACTGTAACTCTGCTAATCACGCATTTGAGATCATTATGAATATAAATCGATAAAATGAAATGTCCTTGTAACCATATTTTTGTAAATAACTTAATTTATAAAATATTTTACAGTATTTTGTTTTGTTATATAATTTATCTGGAAACGAAATATTATAATATCACTCAATCACATTATTTTTTGAATTATTACAGCTATTAAATTAAAGTTTAAAATTAAAAATGGTTAAAAAGCGAAGAAATAATGGACGATCAAAAAAAGGAAGAGGACACGTCAGATCCGTGTGGTGTACAAATTGCAGTCGAATTGTCCCAAAAGATAAGGCAATCAGAAAGAACATAATTAGGCATATTGTGGAGCCGATAGCTCATTCCGATGTTTCAGTTGCTTCAGCTTACAAGAGTAATCTTAATTCGAATGCAAATAAATTAAATTAAAAATTAGATTACGAATTACCAAAGATTTACCTAAAGGTTCATTATTGCGTGAGTTGTGCTGTTCACTCAAAGACTGTTAGAAACAGATCTAGAGAGGATAGAAAAAATAGAACACCACCACCAAAATTTACAATGGTATTTAATTTTATTATAGTAAACATTTTTGTTTTTAGAAAAAAAGGCCGCAGCCCAAGATTGAAACTCCCCAAACTACGACGGCACACTAATGTAACTTTTAAAATAAATTTATTCAGACAATTTATCATTTATAAATTTTTTCATGTCTTCATATTCCATTTTTTCGTCATATTTGATTGCGTCTTCGACTTTGGATCCCTTCTTAATCAAAAATAGAGTTGGAAAGCCATCCGTATTCAACGAACTAGGAATGTCATTTTGGGTTGTGTCGACTTGAACAAATATTAAATCTTCTTTTTTTTTCATGTCTTTGGCCAATTTTTCAAACTTTGGAGACAATTTTTTACAATGACCGCACCATGGAGCGTAAATTTTTAAAAACACATTCTTGCCTGAATTTACAACCATTTCGTTGAAAGTAGAACCAACTGCTGTTTTGACTATTCCTTGGTTTAGTGGTGAACGCTGAGATTTGTAGTAGGGTTTCAATTTTTTGTCTAAAAAGGCTTCAACGAAGTCGCTGACAGTTTCATCGCTCCATTCGTCCAATTCTTCTTCTAATCTATATTTGACTTCACCTTCTGCAAGTATTCCCACATTGAAATCATACGAAGTGTCTCCGAATCCGAAATTACTCGCTTCTTCAGACATTTTTGTATCATCGATAATTACAAATGTTACAAGTTTTTTGAATTTTTTGGCAGTTTCCAACACTTGATTTCTCCAGTATTGAGTTTCTAAAGTAGTCAAAATATTAATCAAACAATTTAATTATGCATTACCTTTTTGAACAGTTTTGGTCCAATCGACGGTCATAAAAGCAAACA
Organism: Intoshia linei; assembly: GCA_001642005.1. Classification (NCBI taxonomy): domain Eukaryota; kingdom Metazoa; phylum Orthonectida; family Rhopaluridae; genus Intoshia; species Intoshia linei. The sequence goes on along the minus strand of LWCA01000327.1, from coordinate 28,828 downwards.
AAATTGGTTTAACTTCTTTGTACATGTACGTTTTAGTTTTTTGTGTAAATTCTCCCACTAATGGAATTGAGTGTTTATCCAAAAATTCGGTCAACGGCAATGCTTCGTTATCGGTATAAACAAAATAATCTTCTTCATATTGTGAAGTAAATCTTTTTGGTTTGATTACCAAAATTGATGCTGCACCTTTTTTTAATTTGTAATCTGAAAACAGTTTTTTGGTAATTTCACCAAATGTATGGTAAAAAACAAATTGGTCTCGAATTGGGGACGCTAGGGAATATAAAATGAGTCAAATTTCAAATAAATTAGCAAATTACATGCATCAATATATTTATTGTATAATGGTGACGAGTCGTGTTCAAATAGTCCAATGACTGTAGTTGTATCGATAGATATTTTCGCTGGCACATGTGAATATTCAGTAATTTCTTCTGAAGCAATTCCAGCATGTTTTTTTACGTAGTCTGTAAATTCGTCTAAATTCATAATATATTTTAAAGACATTTTATGGTTAGATTATTACATTTTAGGTTTAGGTTTGGTTCAAATATTAATGGGTCGCACGAATTTTAAATTCAAAAATTTAATAAAAATATGTAAACTCTTTTTGGGGTAATTTTAATCTTTACAGTGAATGGAATTAGGGTTCACTGAATAAAGGTTTTTAGTCCTTAGTACGTTGTGAGCGTTCAAAAATAAATCATATTATAGTCTACGGATGCCTTAAGTGCCTTTTTGATCAAACGAAACTCTTTGAATTGACAGCCGAAATGCGAATTTTTTCCTATATAAATTTTTCGAAAGCAACTTTACTTAAGTTAACTTTACAACGGGGGAAATGAAAATGCGGAAGAGATCTTTAAAAGTCATTATTTAATGGTGATTAAAGGATATTTGAAAATACGTAGTTTTTCGTCTCTTATTCACCAATGTTGAAGTCGTAAGAGCCGAACCTACCATACTCCAAGACTCCTCTTCAAGAACCACCAGAATTTTTTTTGTAAAATGCAGCCTTCATTTTTCCAAGTTGAGTATTTAAAATATCAAGTTAAGACCCTTGGAGAGAGGTGATACAACGCATCGTTTTCGATATTTAGGATCTATTTTTAATTTTCGATGACTTTGAACTTGGTAATCTTTGCGTAAGTGACAAAATCATATAAACCAAATATAATACTTAGTATACTCGAAAATGACCACTTTTGAGAGGTCTTTTCTTTTCTACCACGAATAGACAAACCTCAATTATTTAGATATAATGTGATTAAAAAACCAAATATATTACCGGTACTGCTTCTGGGTCCATTAAAATCTGAATGGCGACCTTGCCTAAATTGTTTAAAAGTAGGATAAGAATTGACAGCAAATTTATTAGCTAGTTCAGTTTCAACAGTTGCATCAACTTTAACCAAAAGAATGTCGACATTGTCATGATCAAGTCGATTTGATGATGTATCAAAAATGGGTAAAAATTTCTTACAATGACCACACCATGGTGCATAAAACATAACAACCACATAGGGTTGACTATTGATGATTTCGTAAAAGTTTTCAGTTGTAGCAATTTTAACATGCGTAACTTCAACGGGTTTATCTTGAGCTTTTGGATCAGTCATAAATTCAACCAAATCTTCTTTTGTTCTTCCACCTTCGTATTTATAATTTTCGCCATTCAGAAAATACACGATAGTCGGATAACCCTCAACATTGTATCTATTTTTTAATATTAAACACACAAAAATATTACTCTGAGGCTAATTCTTTATAGACTGTAGAATCTACGAGTGCCAGATAAGACGGATTGTCAATCTTTAATAATTCTTCTTTTGCTTCAGCATAAGCAGGCTTCATGCTATTGCAATGACCGCACCAAGGAGCATAGAACATGACCATTACTTTTTCATGCTCTTCGATGAAACTTTTAAAAGTTTTGTCCGTCAATTCAGTCCCATCAACTATTAGAAAATACAAAATGAATTTTTATATTGACATTCACTATATTTACTTATTTTAGTTTAGTGTACCTGTAATGCCCCAAATGAAAAATAATTGTAATAATAATACAAATTTCATTAGTTTAGTTTAGTTTGTTATAAATTTTTATAAATGATAAAAATGCTCTATGATTTATAAATAATTGACGTGTACCAATAGTTGACTGGGAAATAAACAATAATTCAACATTTTAAATTTTATCAGGTACAAAAATGTATTTATTGTGTTTTAAAAGAAAACACTGTGTTGTTAACTTGAATGATACTCGAACTCACTATTGGCTGTTAATATTTATATTTTGTGTACATTAGAGTGTCACATTTTTTCGAAAATTTTAGAATTTGATAGATGGTTAGCACCAACTGTGTATATTTTTAAAAAAGAAACTCTATAACATAATCAAAAACCACTAACGATAGATATTCGCTGTGGGTTTTACATTTTAAATAAACCATTACAAATCTTATAGTAAAATTAAAATATAACTTTATTTTTTAAAAAAACAGTGTTATAGTGAATTGTCATGGTTTACAGAGTATTATGTTAATCACCGTTTATAACTAAACATATTAGTTTTTTAATTTTCATTCTAGCTGTCTAAGTTTGATTTTTATCAACGATTCAATTTCTTAAATTTAGGGCATAAATGTAAAGTGAAAAAAATTTTGAGGTTGTGATGTGTGATAATGGTCATGATTTTAGAAAATATCCAAATTTTACGTTTTATAAAATGCTGTTACTTTTTCGATTTTTCAAAAAACGCGTAATTTAGGGGTTTGACCATTAAGATGTAAGTTTCTGAGGTTAAGATTTACAATAATAGTAATAATGTTGAAACGCGTTCCAGAATATATTTTTTACATTTAAAATTACATAAAATTGTATATTGCAAAAATATTAATAAATTTAATTTCAGGCTTAATTTAATTAACATATTTTCGTATTAAAAATTCTAAATTAGAACAACGTCATAATAAACCTGATTATTAAAATATTTGTCAGAGAATTTGACTTTTATTTAAATTTTAATTTTCGGGTTTAGCTGAAAATACCACCCTATTGGTATTGTAATGTAACATTTTTGAATAACACTAATTAGTGTTATTCTTAGTGTGAGGAAATTTGAAAATAATGATACGCCCACGATATTTATTATTGTTCTACCATTTTTAATATGACTCATGTCATAAAATAAAATTTATAACAATCTAATTTTAATAAATGACTTGTTCATTTTTTAAGAATTAGTCAAAAAATTGTAAAATTCAAAGCGTTCATGTATATTACACGTTATCAGTTTATTTTTCATTTTTTACTAATTTTTGAATGCAAAAAATGTACAATTTTAACACTACAATTAATGTATTCATTTCAAGACAAATGTCGAATCGTTATTTATATTTTCCCGACAACACAAAATTTTATCGTTTTAGTTATCAACAATATCACATTTTTGTATACATATTAAATTTAGAATTTTAAAAATACTAAAATGGAAAATATTCTAGATAAAAAACTTGTCAAAAAATGGGCCTTTGTAAATTGTTGGTTAAAACAAAAAAATTTGACAACTATTGATTTTAGTAAACCACACGATAAAGTGAAGGGTAATTTATTTAGAGTTAAATATAAAATTATTTTTTAGATTTTTTAATTTTTTCTAAATCAAACATTAAAAATATTGTGAGTATAGTTCAATCTCTTATTGAAATTATTGATGAAAAGGTTAAATGTGGTGAAAGGTAAATTTTATTTCATAAATTTCGATCAGTATTTAAGTTTTTTAAAATTCTATGACTTATTTTTAAAAAAAGGAACTTGCAATTTTGACCGTCAAGGTGTCCATTATGAATTTTTGGTTTTGATACTTTCTATTTCTGTTTATGAAAATTTTCTTTATGAAATTTTTAGTGGAAGTGAATTTGAAAGATCTAACAAACTGAATAAAAATATGAATTCTGATTCAAATATAAACTCTGAAACGGTTGAATTATACAGAGATCAATGGAAACTAGTAGGGGTAAATATTCAATTTATATATATATAATTAATATATAAATCTATTACCAACTTGGGACTCTCAATCTTTTTATTGTAAACTAATATAACAAAAAATTATTTCATCTTGACAGGACCAAAACCATTTTGACAATTCAACGCAGTTCAGTTTTTAAGGGTGTGAATTTTGGTTGATTCATAGCATACCCAGAAATTTACATTTTATAGGTTTCTTCAAAGTTCCATTTTTATAATATAACGTAATATCGTGTTAATTCTACTTCAGCCATATAAAAATGTAAGTACCTGAATCAAATATACAATTAATATTGTCATTATTTCAAGTTTTATTGTCCATTTTATATAAAATACTTATTTTTAAACATTAAACTTTAAGATTCACACAATACAAATGTTTTTTATTTCCAGATGAACATCCACTTAGTTCAATATAACTCATTACCATTTTTGTCCAAGTTGGGAAACCATAATTCAACTCACTAAAAATTTAGAAACTCCAAAAAAAATTGGATTCCTACATAAAGCTTACAGCCAACATTACATGTCAATCATCATATCCCAACACTTTATGCAGTATGATCCATAATATAAATGAAGCCAAAAAGAAATTAAAAAAGAATAACATTGATGAATGTACCAATGAAGCAAATAGAAATTTAATCAAGTGCAATTTAAAGGACGTTCAAAATAGTAAAAGGATTGCGTGTATGAATAATTCAATACCAAATGACTTGACAGTTTCAGATTCAAGTGTATACTATGAAGCAGTTTTAAATCATTATAGATGCGTTTTTGAAGTCACTAAAAAAGAATCAATTTACAATCATGTGAGTAATTTATATCAAGAAATGTTTGAATATAAACAATTTTTTATATTAATAAAAAAGTCGCTGAATATAGGTATATTATTATTTAATAAAAAAATTAACCATCAACTACTAAAATGACCAAGTCAATTACAAATATATTAATAATATAATAATAAATATACAGACAAGGAAACACCAACTTCACATACAATGGAACTTTTATTAAAGTATCACATAAAAGATTATCGAAATAACCCCAAAATTCTTACAGCAACAAAATCTATCGTACTGAAAATTATGAAAGCGTTAGGTATAAGATGAATTAAAATTACATGATTGTATAATGAAATTAATTTAGATGTCAAAAAAATTGACGACGTAATTCCAAAAATAAAACATTATCAAAATAAACAATTAATTTAATAAAATAAACATTAATTATCATTAACCTTAACAGGATTATATTTACAATGGAATATAACTTCGTAAAGATCATTTGAAGGTTCTAAAATTAAAAAATGTAAATTAATCAAACCATCAATTGTCATCAAATATTACCAGTAGTATCTGTAATGGTTTCAACATTAAACATGCAAAAATTTTTTATATTCTTCATGAGCTAAATTATTAATGATAAAAAAGTAATGCATTCTCAAAATCTCACAATATTATCAGACTAGCATTAAATAATTTAAAAAAAATCTTCATAATAAAACGTACTTCATCAGTCATTAATATGGCCATATTATTATCTGGTTTAATATAAATATTAGATATTTTGCACGATATACCAAATAATAGAATGAGTTTGTCTTTTAGACAATCTACTAATGTTTGTTGGAGATAAATGGTGTAACACACTAAATAAAAATAACTATATATAATATAACATCAAAACCGTTCTTTTGCTTAAACTCTAAAGAGGTAAGACACATTTTCTTGAACCCAGTATTACAAATATCCTTAAAAATCCTCTTTGATGTAGGTGCCTGATTACTCTTTTTAGTATTAACCAAATTCTCAGTTTTGGTATCAGAATTGACGTTTAAAGAATGGTCAAATTTAACCTTTGAAAAATCTAATTAAATTTTATTAAATTAAAAAAATAAATTACAATCAGAAACATCTTCATTGCTAGTACTTTTCGTCAAAAAATTGGACGTTATATTTTCCTTCAATTCAAATTTATCGTTCCCCGAAAAACTATGACGAAATTCTGGCAGTTCGTTGTCAAATTTTTTCAAGTCTGTCTGGTAAACATATAATGTTAGGTTGGGTTTTGAACAACTAAAAACATTAAAATAAAATAAAATATACTTTACGGGTATAAATTTGATAATAATATCGAAAAACATACTGTTTCTCAACCGGTACAATTTCAGCCAGCAATTTTTATGGACAACGCAAAAAATTATAAATGAGCTATATACCATTCACAGAGCGTCGGTTATAACAGATTTTTTTGTACCGAAACAACTTTTTTAGGGTAAATTTGCAGCTTTTCCATACAAAATTTTATACTATAGTAAACATTTTCAGTAAGTACCCAAAAAATATAATTTTTTAACTAGTTTGTTATTTTCTTGTGCGCCCAATGGAAAAAAGTTGAGAAACACTGATAAATACCCTTATTATTGAAAATAAAGATACCAAGATTGCAAAGCATTGTATAATCTAATTCCTTCAGAAATAGCATTAGGAACGGAATGTTTACAAATTTGAATCATATCATCCCTCGATAAACGCATCATGTCCTCACCTAAACGTAATAGTTAAAAATTCATCAAGACAAATAAAACATTACCTGAAAATGATTTGAAAGCGTAAACCATATTACCAAATCGATTTTGAAACAACCACGTTTGTATTGCGCTCGTTGTCGATAAAGCCGTTATATTTTTAACAACAAAAGGTGAATCGTAAATTTTTTGTTCAACTTCATTTACTTTGGTTTGATTCGAAAAAGAAGAACCAGTCTCAATAGGGTTGTAGTTATTTTCTGAATTTTTGGAGGAAATTATTGAATTGTTTATATACGAAGTTTCATACATTGCATTATTATTATAAGATACAGGGTACATTAATTTGTACGGACCGATAGGCATGTCCATTGGAATTGGATAGCTTAAAACAAATTAACTAATATCAAAGTACATGCTAATTCCTATTTAACGGAATTTTTCGTTAACGAACAAAAATTTTTCTGAAGTAAAAAAATTCCGTAAAATTTTAACTTAAAATGACTAGCATCATAATTATACTAAAGCTTTAGATACGTAAAACATTTTATTTTCATTTTGACTAATGATGATAATAATGGTTTATTATTATTTATATGGAATAACCTGCAAATATAGGTTAAGTGGAATAAAAATATTTTGATTTTTTCATGTTTTAATGTCGTGGTTCCCTGTTCAAATAGTGCACTGATCCCATTTCAAAATATATATTTTTTTGAGCTCAAGGGAAACATAAAATATAAATAATTGATAAATAAATTAAAGGTTTTTCATAGAATGTAGTAAAATCGTGTTTTCCAAAAAAATATTGGAAAAAGAGGATTTTTTAATGAGGGTTAGTAAAATTTCATTTTGGGCTAGGAAGTTGTGGCTCATAAGATTTAGTAAAATTGGATTTTTCAAAATAATATTGAAAAAAAAAGATATTGCCCTTAAGTGTTGGTAATATTGGCGTTTTATTTTGTGGTTTAAATAATTGGTTTTTTTAATAAGATTTAGTAAAATCATGTTTTTCAAAAAAAAATAATTAAGGTTGGTAAAATGGGTTTTTTTATTTTGTGGTTTGATTAAGTTGATTTATTTAATAGAAGTTTCGTCAAATCGGATTCTTCAAAAAAATATCGGTAAAAGTCCATTTTTCCCTAAGCTAAAAATGCTATTTTTTATTAAATTTTTTTAATGGTGGGATAAAAGTGTCATTTTTGAAATAATAATGTAGCGGTTGTTTAGACTTTGGGATAATCAACATCTAGAAACTCTGTAAACTTCTCTTATAAAAATTTACTAAAGTTGATAAAAATTTTTCTACAATTTATTTGAATCTAACGGACCAAGGACCAAGGCATATAATTTTGAAGCTCAATCGAGAAACACTGTTTTAATGTAAACATTATTTATAAAAAAATCCGTTAACGAGTAGGATTTTCCAAAAACATTTCTCGTTAACAGAATGAGATTTTTTTCTGGACTAATTATTCCGTTAACAAGGAATTATCCGATATAACTTACACATTTGTTGAAGGAGGTATTTTGATTTGAGTATTTTCTATCTCATTTAATGATTTTATTTGTTCCAAAGCGGTATTATAATCCACCGTTTTAAATGGTGTCTGATTTGTTGATGGTCGGTATTTCTGGTGTTCATGAGGTGGTTTTTTGGAAATTCGTTCATTTTCAATTTTATTTTTTCGATCTGCTCCTTTCAACTAATTATAGCTTTTCAAACGAGATAATATTATTGTCAAACCTGACAATAGAAAATAAAAATCAGTTAATGGGTTAATGTATGTTTTACCATCGGCTTAGAGTCTCAGTCGTTTTGCAATTTCAAACAAAGTGAAAATTTTTTTTAATTTTAAATTTTTTCAATATCCACTTTTACCAACTTTTCCTTATAGAAAAAATTCACTTTTACCGACAATTATTGAAAAAATCTATTTTTCATTCTTCAGAATGACTGAAACTCCAAACAGATTAATATAACATAAAATTCAGCATTTGAGAAAATTTTAAAATTATTTTAACTTGTTTCAAAGCGAAATTACATGAAAATAGCAAAAAAGAAAAGTTGCGCGTCAAAACTTTTAAAATTAAAAATGGGTAAATGTTTTTATGTTTATTTTTCCTAAATTTTTTTTCTCGACTTTACAAATTTATTTGTAATTTTGTTCAAAACATTCCTAATAAATGTTAAATAAAATTAATATTAACAAAGTAATATGCTAATTAAGAACAAAATGACGTTTAATTTCTAATTTTGATAATTATTTCAGTTACCGATGCAAAAATTCTACAAAATATGAATAATAATAATAAACCAAATAAAAAAAATAATGTAAATACCTTATAAACTTTAATTTGACAATATGCACAATGAATGAATTTATCATCGATATAGGTTTCAATTTGTATTCTGAATGGAACTCCTTTTTCACCTCCATGCTTTTTAGCAGTAAATTCAGTACTAACACAATGAATACGAACAGAAACACTCACCTTTGATAAAATAATTATTAAATTTAAATTTTATTAAAGATCAGCGCTTCCCAACCATCTTATTCTTACGCCGGTAAATGTGGTAGATTATATTAAAGTTTAACTCAATGGTGGGAGTGATTTTCGGAAGTATTTTAATAAACTTCCATTTTTAGCAAATCACTGGTTGGAAAACGCTGCTGTAGATTAATACATTAGTTAAAACGTTCAAAACCCATTAAATATGTGGATATTATTATTTTTTTAAATCACACTGCAATAAAAACAAGTCCAGTTTAGCGGTTAATATGTCCCACATAAAACAATTTTAATTGAATTCCTTATATTTTTAGTAAGTAATTTGTATTGTAAAATGGGCCCCTGATTTTTCCAAATTGATCATTAAAAAATTATATTCCTGAATATAATAACTATTTTGTGAGTTAAATTTAAAATTTTGTGTCAAGAGCCATATATAGGTAGTTAGGGTATGATACTATTCATCGTTTATAAAAAATTTTTAGGGGCCTATTTTTCATTTTCGTGGTCTGGTACTGGTTAGGTTCGGCTCTGTTATTAAATAAAAATGATATAAACCAGTGATGCCCAACCGTTTTTTAATGCGATCGATTAATACATTGACTAGAAAAATGTTTCTGATCGGAACGTATGTTAAAAATTAAATTCGATGATGATAGAAAACATAAAAATTAAATATTTGAAAACTATTGGCCAAAGTTTAGCCGCCAAACCTAGTATAAGAAATAGTGGACTAATCCAAATGTTATAATTTAATGTAGCAAGTATATCATTTAATAAAATTGCTAGAGAGGTTAAATAAATATAGTTCCGGTACCCACTCCACATATAATTAACTAATTTTTAACAATATATACATAAAATTAAATTTTATCAATATTAAAAGAAATTGTTTTAAAATAGAGATCATTTTAATGACGAGTATTATTAAAATAAAAAATAAATTCTAATTTTGGCGATCGAAAAGTTTGGCATCCCATGATATAAACATTAATGTTTGCTTTTATACATAATATTTTATTTTATTATTTTAAAATTTAAATGCAGAAAAAAGAAAACGATATAAAGGAAGACAATGAATGTACAATGTATTATTCAAACAAATAAAAAACCTGGTTAGTTGCAGTAAGCCATTCAAACTCCATATTATTGACTTCGTTATCAGGTGATACTAAAGATTTAATTCCTTGACAAGATCGGAAATCAATATTGAAAAATTTTTGGCCGGGTCGCAATTTTTGCCATGATTGCATATGTTCAATACTTAAATATTGCTGACTACGTTCATGCATCATAACCCGTAATACACTCTAAAATATTGAAATTGATTTTTTGTAAATTTAAAAATTGTACATTGTACACGATATCGAATATAAAGATTAAAAATTGAAAAAAAAAAAATTTACCCGTATACTACGATTCTTCAATTTTGGAGATCGATTAAGTGTGATATCATAAGATTGATTTTGGTTTAGATATGTCAAAATTTCTTGTTTAATGGTGGTATTTGAAGAAGTTGGCGCATCAAGTCTGTATTCAAGTTCATAGTTGAGCTGACTTTCATTTTTTGTTTCAACGTCCAAATTATCACATCTACAGGATTCATTCGAGTCATTTTTGTGAACTTGCAAATCATAATCTGGGTTAATTTTAATTTTATCATTCTCATCGGATGAATTTTCATTTACAAAGGAATGTTCAATGGATTTGATTTTATCGTCAAAATTTATGTCTAAGTAAAATATAAATACAAAACAAGCATAAATTTTTAGTTGTAAATTGCAATTCAAATATACCGCATTTATCTAATTCATAGATACCATAATTGTATTCATCATACTGATTAAACTTTTGATTGTCCATATTTTTTTCACTACACTCAGGATTGATTTCTGTGAGATCACAATTTAAACAGAAATCATGAAAATTTTCCGCTAGATGGGTATAAAATATATATAATAATTTGTAAAAAAATGTAATGGAAATCAAAGTAGTGAGATATCTACTTGATTTTTACTATTTTAAAATGTACAATTATCAATACTTGATCATATCAAGTTGTATTTAAAAACTTGATCATCTTGAGTTAAGATCAATGAGTCAAAATGTAAATTAAGAAAAACATCTGACACTATTTAAAAACTAAACTACAAGTTATGTTAGTTTTGTTTAAATTTAATTAACCTAGTTTTTTTTCATCATAATTTGTATCTTCTGATGCCATTTTTTATCAATGTGTATTATAATTTCATAATTTATAAAAAAATAAATTATGAATAAATCGATTTTCAATAAACAGTTGCCCTAGAAATATATATATAGAAAGAAAATTAATTTTCAAATTACATTAAATTGTCCTAAGTTAGGTCAGTAAATAACTTATATCCTAAGCAAACTAGTTAACATTTGCGTAAAGAATTTTAAAAACAATTTTTATCTTATTTTTTTGATTTTATTAGACAGAATGTGTGTATAATATTAAAAATAAAGTAAAAACAGTCCAATTTTATTAGACAGAATGTGTGTATAATATTAAAAATAAAGTAAAAACAGTCCAATCCTATTATTGTCATAAATAGCAATAAATTCCAAAAAAAATAAAATTATAAAAACCTATTTTGTCATTTTCAATGTGATAATATATTTATCTGTTAATAAATACTTAAAAATACCAATTATGTATCAATAATTAATGGAATCAGCACTTTATAAACATATTTCAGTCGAATTTTACCAATATTGCAAATGATTGTAATAAATATAAAAATGATAATTCTATGAATTTAGGAAAAAAATAACAAATTAGCGTAAACTAGAATAATATATTTTAAGATTTAATTAGAAACAATAAAAAAAATTATTTTCATTTAAAAATTTTTGAAAAACTTCAACAGGTATCCAAAATCATTAAATACTTTCAAATTCTTGCGTAAACTAGAAATGTTCAATTTTTCTATCGGTGTAAATGTAAACGTTTCAAATTGATAAATGAATAACATCCAAGTTATCCAATAAAAATCAACCTCGAGCAAAAGTTTATACAATAAATATTGTTGAGACATAATGAAAGCATTGCTAATTATTGACTTTATACATTGGATGAATACTGCAAGAATATTAAATGCAACAATTTCCACGATGACCAAATATTCATTGTGATTAACAATAAATCTTACGCCAAATAAATAATCTCTAATGTATGCTAATATTCTGATAATTACGCATGATAAAACTAGAGAATAGTAGATTTGAGGTTTTAATAGAGCTGCATGTACTTTTTCTTTCACTGTACCTGTATTTTGATTCTTATTCAAGCTTGTTGTACTTGCTATTAGGCACATCAACAAAAAGATTGGAAATTTTGAAACATTAAATTGTTCATTTACAGTTTTAGTTTGAAATGTTCCAAAATTTAATTAGAATAATAACTAAGTATATACTACTTAGTACATGAATAATATATTCAATATAATCATATATACTATATAATGTATATATTTGTATGTGGATAGTGGATAAATAATATTACATCTAGCTTCACTGTTTGTACATTAATATGTATTTCATCAGTGGTTTTCAACCGGGGGTCGCGAAATTTATTAGGGGGTCGTGAGAATTTGCAAATTTTATAAATATATTTATTTATTTTATCCTTACTTATACGTATAATATGCTACACAATATTTTTTTGTTTGTGTGTTCCACTTTATTTCAATAAGTACCAGTCTTTGAATTTTATAAAGTCCACATTTCAATTACAATTTTTTCTGGGACATATAATAAGATAAATTTCAACCTCCCAACTCACATCTTACGGGTCAAAAACCCAATTGTCCTTCTTTTTGAAAATCAAACCAGTTGAAGAATTTAAAAAAATATATACGCTGATACGGATTTTAAAATCATAAATATTATCATAAATTTAAATTTAAAAAAAATTACATCTTCAGGGCCAAAACCGCAAATTATTTTTTTTTAATGAAAACAGCTCTATAATTTAAAATAAATTTACAGGAGGTACGGTTGTATCCTGTTAACACACACAAAAAATTTCAATCCGAATAAGTCATGACTTCATGGTCAAAAAAGTATTTTAGTATTCATATATTTTTTTAGTATTTTTTTATTTTCATAAGTCCTATTATGTTTCCTAAAGGATGTGCCGATAAGAAATTTTAATTAATTCAATTTAATAATTATTATTTAATTTAATAATTTTTGATGGTGGTTAATAACCACAGGTTATACAATGTATAACAACAATGTATAATATACATAGTATTGTCTCTTATTAAAATTTTAGGATAAAATGGATAGATGTACAATTTAATCGCTCCAATTTAATGAATTTTCAATTTCTTTTAACAAATCACTTAATGTATCAATTCTTATCTCCCTATCTTTCAAAGCAGTTTTGATAATTTCTTCAAATCTAAATGAATAAAATAATTAAACCGAAAATTAAAAAAAAGATTATTCTGATAAAGCATATTCGAGATAAGATAAGATTCCGTTAATTATTGATACATAATTGGTATTTTTAAGTATTTATTAAATTATCATCACATTGAAAATACATAATAGTTTATAATTTTATTTTTTCTGGAATTTATGCTATTTATGACAATTTTTAGGATTTATTTATTAAATTGATACTGAATATATGTCATCACATTGAAAATGACAAAATAGGTTTCTTAATTTTATTTTTTCTGGAATTTATGCTATTTATGACAATTTTTAGGATTGGACTGTTTTTACTTTATTTTTAGTATTATACACACATTCGTCTAATAAATTAAAAAAATGGGATAACAATTGTTTTTAAAATTCTTTACGCAAATGTTAACAAACAAAAAATTAAAATGTTAAACTCTTAATAAATTAATTATCGTTCAATTTAATTCAATTTTTTTTTATTTGATAAAATTGAAAATTTAATTTGTTGAAAAAAATTAAAAATATATATTTTTTTTTATATATTTTCGCATCGCCCAGGTTGGAAAACACTGCTTTAGATTATAATAATAATGTTCATTCTAAAATTACTTTTGAACATATTCAAGGTGTTTTTCATTTAGTAAAATTTCGGAAGGAGTTTTTCCATTTTTCAATGTTTCATAAATCTAAAAAATGCGTAATATAAAATAAAATACACGTACATTTGAAATGTTTGATTATAATAATTATTGAATCTTGAATTAATATAACACAAATTAAATTAATTGTTAACATTGTAAATGATACCAATTCTGCTGTTTTGATTATAGAAATATCAAAATTTAAAGTTTTCATAACATTAGAACATTTACTTTCTGTACAAATGCCATTAACACATTTGTATAAATAAACAATGTCGTCATTTTCATCCAAACATGTTTCCATTTTCTATCAAGTAGGTACGTTAGTTAAAATATATAAAAAGATACGCAGAAATTAATAAAATTTGTTTTATTTAAAATTTTTCTTTGCAAAATTTGATATAAATGCGTGGATATCAAAATAAATGGTGATTGATTTTTCATACTAGTCCAATTTTCAATACATGCCGATAATAGAGCCATACCGTCAATCTAAATTTGTCTATTTTTATACAAAATATATGCGTATGTAATATTTATAATCAAGAGTTTAAAATTATTTTTATAATTATTGATATAAATAATATAATTCTAAAGTGATAACATTGAAATTACCGCTGAAGTCCCTTGTCCAAATTCGTCAATCAATATTAAACTATGTTTTGTGGAATTGTTTAAAGCGTTACTGACCTGTATTTAGAATATACTAATTTGTATGCTTTTAAATGTGATTTATATATACATAATATACTGCTTTAAGAAAATGCGATCCAAAAAATTTATTATGTAAAATGGAGATCTAATGTCGCAATATCAAAATTATGGGTCACACTTTGAACGAAGCTTTAGATAATTTTTTCAGAAAAACATTATTTAAAAAATATATAACTGTATTTTATTTATATTTCATTATAAATATTATACATATTACTATAATTTATAAGTCATATCTCATTTGGTAATTTAGATTAAGACATGTAGTTAGACTCTGGTACTAGACTTTCGTTTTAATTAAGACAATTAAAAAATTGTTATTTTTTTCAATTTAATATCCTTTGATGGCCTCAATCATATAATATTTAACTTAATTTTGAAAATATTCAATTTTTAGAGCCAGTCCGAACTTAAAATTACCCTGTTGTTTCTTAATGTGTATGTAACACTACAGTGTCCCTATGAATTACATTTGAAAAATAAAAAAACTTGAGATAAATCATTCATGAATGCAGACATGTTTGAGCTAGCAGATTCCATCGATTGAATGCGAGTGAATATACCATCGAGCAAGCTCAAATTTGCATATTTAGCAGGTACAAAAGATCCAATATGAGCCATATAATTTATTAAATAAATCTAAAATGAAAATTTAAAATAAAAAATGTCTCAAAAATAATTGTGCTTAGCTTAAACATTTGTATTTACTAAAGTTGGGCTTCATAAAGTCATTTATATTTCACGTTAAGCCGCCAAATCATATTATATTACATCAGAATGTTAATGGATTCTAGTTTAAGCTTTTTTATTATAAAAAATATATTTTAATTAGGGTAATACAAAGTCGTCACAATTTGTGACTCACAGCCGTTTACATTCACAATAATAATCTTAATTTTTATATAATTTAATTAACCGACCTGTCTCATATAAATACTTTTTCCAGAAGAATTTGGTCCCGTTATGACGTAAACTCTATCCGAATTTTCATTAAATGTTGTATCATTGCAAACAAACGTATTGTTAAATTCTTCAATCGGATGTCTAAATGATTTGATGTTAGAACGAGCGTATGCAATATCGTCGCACCTTCCTTGCAGAATTTTCATCTTATTTTCATTGTTAAATAGAGGCATTACATAGTTATATTTTTTGGCGCATATGCTGAAAGATATGCAACTAGATATATAAATATTTATATATAAATTGAATCAGATAAATATGCGTTTCCCAAATTTTTTTTTTGGTTGTGGAAAGTAAATAATTAAATATTTAATTTAAATTTTAACATAGTGGTTAACTAAGGTTGACTAATTTCTTCTGTGTTCCAAAAAGTGTGTTTTTTTAAAAATTTTTATATATATTCTTCGATTTAAAAAAAAAATGCGGATCACCAGTTAGGAAACGCTAATTTTAATAATATATATGTATGAATAACGCTATTGAACAAAAATGAATTTTTTCGCTTACTTATTATTTTTAAAATTACCCCATTGAAAACTTTCACACAAAGAAATTACACCATATTAATATATCTATATTTCTTTAAAAAAAGTTAACATATTACCCCTGATCAAAGTAGGACCTCATTCTCCGGCCCTGAAAATCAAAAAGGTCCTTTAAAAAAATTGCAAACAATGCATAATAAGTTATTATTCTGTTTCTATTCTGTTTCAATTATGAACAACGTTAAATCCGATAATTTAAATTAAACTGATGTTACTAGCATCAAAAATAATACATAGATTAATTATAGATAATCATTATTTTTCTCAAAAGAGTTGGTAAAATTGGATTTTTTTCTAAATGGTTGGAAAAAGTGGATTTTTCACAAAAAGGTTGGTAAAAATAAACAAATATCGAATATTTTCAAAACTAAATGAAATTCTTCAAACGGACTGTAACATATACATAAAACGTAAACGATGGATTCTAGAAAATTTTTTAAATTTTTCACAATGTTAATACACAAATTAAAATATTTTAGGGGCACATTTTTCACGCCAGGGGG
>LWCA01000327.1:0-11929 GCA_001642005.1 Intoshia linei | reverse complement strand
TGGCCCTACACCCCACCTAGACCCGCCACTGTTCCTACTAGACTGGATTCGACAATAGTGATGTTGAAAATTATCTTTTTTTGTGATGATTCTTAATTTGGAAAAATGATGCCTTATTTTATAAAAATTTTGTCGAGACCCCTTGACAAGAAGTCTGCGATTAGGATTTGTCCGGATATTTATTAAATTTTCATAATTATATACCAATCAATTTCTGCAATGAAATGCAAGGTTTTTAAAACTATTTCAATATCGTTTAATATTGTATTTTGTAATTTATTAATTATTTTAATTTCAATTTCTAAATTGAATTAATATACAATGTATATTATACATCTATTAAAATTTAATCTAAATTGAAAACCATTAAAAATCGAATACAAGGTGTTTTCAAAATTTAACAAATGATTTTTAATAACACCGTACATAACACAAAAATCACAAACAATGAACGTATCACTAAAAAACCAACGTACGTATAGCAGTGGTTTTCAACCTTTTTGTGTTTACGACCCTTATAAACATACAAATGTTTCTATATGTTACAAACATTATATCAATATTTTAAAATTTAAATTGTATGCCAGAATTTAAAAATATTTCCGTTACATTATTACTGTCAATATTATATTAATAATAAAAATATCTTCATAAAATTTTCAATTTCTCGCGACCCCGGTTGAAAAACACTGACGTATAGTGTACGTAGTATACACATCAGTTTTACTACTCTATCCAAGATTGAATTCGAATTAAATTTCGTTTAAATAAAATTTAGAAAAAATTTTATTGATCATTTTTAAAAATAGCGCCTCAATCGTCCCACTTCTCTCAGTTGGTATCGCCCACTTTGCAAACCCCTGATCTAGAATATCATAAAATATGAAGCTACATAATAAAACAAATGTTAATAATTAAACTTTTCGAAAAATATAATATTAAATATACCTTGTATTTGACAAATAGTGTCTCCGAGTATTTCATCTAACTCTAAACATAAATAATTATAATTTTTTAACTTATAAATGTGTAAAAAATTAAATAAACAAAACTGAATTTACTTTTAGTACTCTTTGTTCGAAAATGCATTATCCCATCAAACATGAACTATCAAATATTATTATTGGTGTTGATTAAATATTTAAACATTTAAACCAGGAAACCTGCAAGGCTTAATTCATTATTTATTTATTTTTTGTTTAGATTAGAGCTTCTCAAAAAGTTTTTAATACTAATATGTTGAGAGTTGGTTAAGAAGGCTAAAAAGGTTGAGAACCCTGATGTAGACTAAATTATGTTGTACCCTGACACGTTTTCTTGCAGTACGTGATTTTCATGTTTTTAGAATTAACCTGTAAATATCAATTATTTTACCATCAAATCAAGGTCTTCACATCTGTTTAATTTTTCATTATCAGTTGCCGATTTTTGTTTGATAGCTAGTATGT
Organism: Intoshia linei; assembly: GCA_001642005.1. Classification (NCBI taxonomy): domain Eukaryota; kingdom Metazoa; phylum Orthonectida; family Rhopaluridae; genus Intoshia; species Intoshia linei. The sequence continues at coordinate 10,481 of LWCA01000327.1, read as the reverse complement.
ATCCCATCTAAATAATTTGAATTTTTTTTATTTTTCAATAAATAAATATTTTTTTATGTATTATCATTTTATTTATTTACATTTTATTACCTGTGGTATGTATACAATTGTAGCTTCATCTGCATAATTTTTAAGCCTCTTTAATTCAAAATTAGCGACACGGTACAAAAAATTTGGTAAATCCTTATAAAGTTCTTTATCTAAAATATAACGCTTATAATTGAATATTCTATCGAAATTTCTACAATACATTTAATTAATAATTATACAATCCCACCCCGTTTATGAGCCTTTTTATGTGATCACCGTTGTATTTTTGGGCACATTACTAATGCAATGTTAGTTTCTTAATGAATACGACTATATTAATACATATTAGATAAACCCCGATTTGGGGCAAAAAATATTATAAATTTAGTTTTATAATGATATTAAATTTTAAATATATTAGTTACTTTACTAATGCCAAAATTTGATGTCTACAATGAGCTTGGTGTCTTTTTTGTTAGTATGTTCCCATTTATCATTTGCAATATAATTTAATTTTCTTAATTTTCTTTAGTCTAATTTTTTTTTGGTATTGACTCAAAAATATAAGATTAAGATAAAAATAATCAGAGATTGGAATTAATTGATTGCAACCAATTTAATTGCAATTAATTAGTAAAAATTATTGAAAAATGAAAAAATATTTTCTAATTAAATGCAATAATATAGTTTTTTGAAATATAAAAAAATTTCAATTAATTGAAGATTGATAACAATATCATAATCATTTTTAAAAAACTGTCAAGTGGATATAATGAATATACTAGGATGCAGTTTGCCCGAAGTACATTACAGTCAAGCTAGTCTGTTAAATAAATCATTTTTCTGGTGACAAACGCGTTTCTATTTTTCTAAAATTGCATAAAATAATGAAAAGTTGTTAATATTTTATTATACAGTGTCAAACTATTTTATTTGCAAAGTTATTATTTAGATTATTATTATTAATTACAGTGCACCCCTCTGATAACGAACATTTAGTCATCATTTTTTTCCAAGTTCGTTATTAAAAGATAACGAACAAAATATGTAACAAATAATATTTAAAATTAATTTATTGCTTCCTAGACAAAAAATCTACAATGGACTTTTTTTTTCTCATTTTCCTTATTTCATGACGAAAGTTTTCGATAACGGAAGAGCTTTTTAAAATAGTATTAACTGTTCCAAGAGATATTTGATATTTTTCATCTAAATCTCTTTGTTTGTAATTTTCATTATTCTTTACAAATGAAATGAGTTCATTTTTCTCTTTGTAGGTTAGTCGAATCCTTTTCTTGCCATTATTATTTTTTTATGTTCATTATCTAAGGGGAAAGTTAAATAAAAATTATAAACATTAAAAAAAAACTGTTCGTTGTTCGTTATTGAAAAAATAATTAAATTAATTATAAATCAAAGCAGTCACGTGGAAAAATAAAATTTTGTGTATATTTAAATCTTATATTGCATTTATCTATAGATATTAATTAATAAGTCGCTAATTAATAAAGTTCGTTAACAAAAAAGTTCATTATCAGAGGGGTGCACTGTATTTAGAAAATATTTTCATATTATTTTATTTTTTCCTTCGAATTTGGAAATAAACTTGTTTCTGGAAATCAATAAAGCATGGTGAGACTGTGATACGCTACAACCAGTGTTGACAGTGTCAACTTAATACTTTAATATTGTATTATTATATATTATAGTGTATAATTATTAATTTAATTTTTGAACTACATAACAAAAATTTAATTAATTTTTTCATCCAACCATTCGTCAATAAAAGGATTCAATTTATATTTTTTCAGTTACAAATAACCAATTAATTACAATTATTTTATATAAATCAATTAATTGAAAAATTCATATTTAGCAAAGAATTAATTGGTTTATACAAAATAATTGATTACAATCAATTATTTCCAATCCCTGAAAATAATACGTATAGTTTTCAATTAATTATGTTATAGTAGGTTCTATTCAGTTTATTCGACTATTTCATTGGGATATATGCTATCTACGTTGCTTGTTAATGTATATGCTATATAAAACTTAAACAATAATCTGATAATATATGGTTAATTACCATTTACCTATGGTAGTGTTATACTTAATTATTTTAAATAATACATTTTTATCAAAAATCCCTTTTTTGGGAGCACTTTGCTAAAATTGTTGCCAAAACCGGGGTTGGACTGTAATAATATTAAATTCCTAACGTTTATCTAAATCTCTATCTACACCAAAATTGACCAAAAAATTGTTTTGTGTATTACACATATTGTTATCATTTTTATTATCTAATTGTATCTAAATTGGTGAATAATTTTCATATAAAATTAATATTTACATAATAGTTAATAAATGTAATATAATGATAATAATAATTATTATTATTAAATTAAATTCCGTTAACAAGTGTATGACTATGAGGAAAATTCCATATTAACGGAATTTCCAAATTTTCAATTCCGTTAATAAGGACTAAGACTGTAATTTACAAATTAGTATATTTTCGGTCCCATGACACAAAAATTTGGTGACCTCTCCATGGATAAGTAAATTTTAAAAATCACAATTTTTTGAATATACATTGAAAGTTTAGTACTGGAATTTTTCATTTGTGGTAATAACTAAAAATATATAAATTAATTCAAATTACAAATGTAAACTGAAATTCTCAGAAATTATTATTTTCCATAATATAAAATTGTAATAATAAAATATAAAAACCAAATCATTTTCAAAGTGGATATCACAATTTTCAAGTATTTCGATAATATTTGTACAACAAGATAATGTCTAATATTAACATGATAAAAATATCTTAAAATAAAATTAACTGTGAAAATTCTGACCCACTCTATATTCTCCAATTTACCACATAGCATTTTCATGAAAAGTGGCTAAATAGAATAAATAAAAAAATTAACTTTGAAATTTAATAATTTATTCAGATTAATTAATTAATTTTTTTAAATTACATTTATATTTGATATTTTCTTTATATTTTTAATGACAAATGAAATCATTTCAAATGTTAGAAAAAATTGGACATTGTGCAGTCTCTTTTTTATTTTTTCCAAATTTTTTAGTGGGTGTGATAACCATTTTCTGTTTCAAAAAATTAAAATTGCAATAAAATATATTTTAACAAAAGTTTTCAAAATAATATTTTACCTTAGTAAACATTGTCCATTGAAGGAAAAACATTGATTAAGAACGGCTAAATTATACATGTGTAAAATCAGAAATTCTAAACTATATAAAGATTTGGATAAGGAATTTGAGACGGAGTTTACACTCAAATTATCGCGTAGATTAATCCGGCCTTTTGGTAATATGTTTAATTTGCTAAAATAATGTGCATATTAACAAATTTCAATCATGTTACTGAATGTCCAAATGTTGAATATTTAGTAAATCTTGTCTAAATATATTTTATAAATAATTTATGCATTTTTCGAATGGGAAAATGGCGATTTTGTAAAATAATATATTCTCAATTTACTTTTATTTTGTATTTTAAAAAATTCATAAAGTATATGAGTAAACAGCTAAGCTGGACGGTACTGATGATTAATAAAATGTTAGATAATAAATATAATATTTTAGATTTTAGAAAACGGATGTCTTAGAGCAGGTTTCAATTTACGTAGCCTTAATTATACTTAAAACATACGGGACATATTCTTTGATGTCTAGCACTTTACATAAGCTATTATTTTCATTATCGTATGTACAAATATTGTTTTCATCTAAATATCTCAAAAGAGATCCAATTGATTTGACCTATCAAAAAAATGAATAATAATAATGAAATTTTTAAAAACTCTACTTAAAAATCTTTGTCAAATTTTTGTGTATAGTATATAATAAGTGTATAATGTAAAACATATATAAACATGAATTACGTGACATAATGGCCCATGTTAGCCTTGGTTATATTAAAAATATTTGGGTCCATGAAAAAGTAATTTCTAATTTTTTCATTATAAAAATAAATTATGTAATTATGATTATAATCATTGTAATATTAAATTTTCCCTAAATTCATAATCTTGAATACTCTATAAATTTTTTACCTTTACCAGAGTCCTGACATGTCAATTTTTATTTAAATGGTAAGGAGAAAACCACAATTTTTTAAATTATTGGATACCGTGTTAAAAAAAGTATTTGATCAATTTCAAAAGGTTAAGAACCGAGAATTAAATGATTGAGAAAATAAATTATTTTAATAATTACAAAATAAATATTGGTTAAATCAATTATTGAATTTATTTTAATCTGTGCTTCATAACCATCCAACATTGGTACCTCATCATTACTTAGCTTCATTTTCAACATTCTAGCTTTACAAATTTCGTATCCTATTTTTTAAAATTTTTCATGTACATTATAATGTAAATTCAAATGATTTAAATTTAAAAAATAATATTACCGTAATATTCTGATTTTAAAATGATTGGATCATATTTTTCTGAAATTACATTAATTAAAATTAAAAAGTGATAAATTTAAATTAATTTTTTTAATTTTTAAATTAAGAACTGATGCATTAATTGTAATAATTTCGTGGGCCCTATTGATAATATAAATATACGAAGAGGTACACGGGAGTCAAAATTCAAACGTTTTTGACTCAAAAATATCCTTTAGAAATAAAATTCTCAATAAACTGCACTTAAAAATTTTGAATCAAGCTGATTATGTAATTAATCGTTAAATATTTTCTAGGATCAGTTAAAACTGCTAAATTTCTTCATTGTTATTTTTGCAAAAATCCAAATCAAAAATTAATTTTTTCTTGGTAATATTTTCAATTTAATATTCAAAATTTTTTTAAATTCTAAATTTGAACACTAATTTTTGAGGTATTTTGTATTTATCGTTTTTTATAGATCATAAAGTTGATAAATATAAGTTTCTGTCTATAATCAGTTATTTAGGAAACTAACCATCCCAGGAATTCCAAAAACACAAATTATAATATGTATTTTTGGAAGCAAAATAAATTTTACTGTCAAAAATGGGGATCTTCTCAGTCAAAAACCCATGTTACCACTTTTTTGTAAAAAAATATAAGTGTCGCTAAATTTTAATAGTTTATTCAAGGCTAGTCCGTTTCATAAATTTTATTATCTGAAATGTGCATCTTCACAGTGAAAAAATGAAATTACCCATTATTTTCAAAAATAAAAAAACCAAGTCTCAAAATTTAAAAAAAATGACAGTTAATGCAGCTTTTTCTATTTAACATATGGAAAAAATTTTAATCTCACAATTAACATCTTCATAGTCAAAAAAAACCTTTCCTCTATTTATTTTTTTTATTTTCAAAATATTCATAATTATAATTAATGATTCTAGATTTTAAACAAATATTGATCTCTTAAAATTGATTCTCAAAAATCATATATTCCTATCTAAGATGAATTATTAACCAATATTTTTTCAATTTTAGAATTAAGTTTTAATTTCATCTTTTCGATATTAAAATTAAAAAATGTGATATATTTATTTTAATGTAAATTAATATACTTCAAAATAAATATCTCAAAATGTGCACCCTCTTCAGAGCTAGCTACTGCTATTACAAATGCACTACAAAAAAACTGCCAAATTGATATATTAAAAAAGTATAAGTTAGAAATTGATAAAATTAATTTAACCTATGATAATAGTTGGAATTAATTGAAAATGGCTATTGTTCACAATAAGCACATCCGGATTGATGTGATGTATAGCTAAAAATAACATGTTTATATCTATACAACAACTATGTAAAAATAAATAAACAACTCTAACGTTTTCATCCAAAACCTAAAAACAACAAAACAAATTTTGTCGTTGATCAATAAATAAATTTACATTTTATTTCATTATTACAGTCTTCTTCACCAACAGAAAAAGTAATATTCATTTTTCAATGAAAATTATGTCAATATTTTATTTCTTGTAATTGAAATAACACAATGATTATTGTAATCATAACACGAGTAAATCTCAATGAATTTACCATTTTCCAAAATTTTCATATTAAACTCTTTGGTAAATTTTTGAGTATAATAAATTGTATAATCCACTTCATCAAAATAAGATATATAAACACCTGAACTTTGAACAAGTAGACTGCAATAAATCTAAACTTTACTCATTTAAAAAAATTAAAATTCATAAATGTAATTAACAATAAAATAAAATATTTAACCAAAAAAGAAACAAACTATTTACAATTTACTTATGTTAAGTATTATAATGATACAATACTTTAAAAATAAAATATAGTTAACCTTTTCCAATTCTACACTTGTATTACAATTATTTTGAACCATTTAAATTTGTTATCGATAAAAACTGAAATTACACAATATTTTTTTGCGCCAAATATACACAGGCAATATTTTTTATTTTGATAACAATAATAAATATTTCTTCAATTTTATAACTATTTTTAAATTATAAATTTAATATTTATATTCATAATTTCGACAAAAGTTTGAGTCTATATTGGACAAATAAAAATTTTGATATGGAAATTGATAAAACTGTAAAAAGGTAAAATTTTGCTTATCATTGTAATTTTTTTCTAGTAATTTCGATAAGGTTGTATATTCTTGAGATGATATGCAAGTTTTGTTGGAGAGCAATTGCTCGATTGGAGTAAAAGTTGAAAATAATTTTTGAATAATTTTTTCAGAGCTATTGAATCTAAGTGTAAATAGCGATGCAATCAATCCAGATCCATATGAATATAAAAGTATCTTTTTATTTACAGTTTCCACTAACGGTTTACATTTGATGCTAAAAGTTTACATTAAACTTGGTGAAATTTTATAAAGATTAGTAAATAAATTAGTTTCGAATTGAAATTAAATTAATAAGTGTCGTATATCAGTGTTTATTATAATTTTATAAATTATCCAGGTTTATTTTTTTACAACTTCATAATTATAAAGACATTTACTCATATGTAAATACTCTATAATAGTTTGCTTTTGAGAATTTTAGGGTTACTATTTGCAGTAATAAACAAGGACACCCGGATGACTCGACAGTGTTTCTATTTTACGTAATAAATGAATATTTACCTATCGAGATAAGAATAAAGTGACATGTACAATGAAGCTGTATTACAATTTCCCACATTTTTGGCTAAACGAGTGCTCGGTAAGGTTTTTAAATTGTATAATTTGGAATTGTTTATAAACTTTTTTTCAGCTTCTCTAGATAAATCTATAATTTCTTGTTTGTTTATGTTTTGTGGGTTTTTCATAAATTTATTATCCAATGCTTCCATTCTTGCCAAGGCTTTTTGAGTAATTTTTGTAAAGGGTGTATGAAATAATATTGAATCAAAGTCAAAAATTGATCCTTTTTCTAAATGCATATTAAAAAAATTACGAACTTTAATGTTAATATTTAGTGAGGAAAATTTTGAAAAAAATTACCCTTCTTTAGGAATTCATATTGACATTCGATTAAACTTTTAAAATAGCAATGCAGAGATGATTTACCGTTTACTATGGGAAACATGCTAGATGGAATAGGTTTGTAGAAGTCATTTGTGTTGTCGCTGTATGTGATGCGTCGTTCTAAAAATAAAATAATAATGATTAATTGTTGTATATTATAATTGACACAGGGCCGTGGAGAGGGCTAGGTGTATGATGTATAATCACATCTGCGGTATATATGTTATTAGAAATGTTCTATCATACACATGATTCTTGTTTTTATCAAGATGTATTAGATTTGATAATATATACACCAGAGGATACTGATGAGGCGATGATAAATTTCTTTGATGCTCTTCCTAATGACTCAAAGGAGGAACTAATGAAAATTATTCCTGAAGCTGATCCTAAAGTGGACATACGAAGATTGGGAGGTAGAATGATTAGATGTACCTCAGCTAGACAATTATGTAGCTTTCTTTTAAGCCAGGAGCATGAGCACCAGGGCGTCTGAAGGAAAATTCCGTAGTGTCAATAACTTCATCTTGGTCACTATATTTGACCAATTATGTTTGATTTATTCAAACGAAAAATTAAGGAAATTTTGATATTCCCACACAATCTAGGAGGGAAGTGTAGCGTAACTATACTCATATATACTTTAACAGATATATTAAATAAACATTGATACAGATGCAGCTATACAAACCATCTGTTTTCTATATTCTCAAAGTCAATTTTACAAATACACTCTTATATATACAATAGTCATAAATGTATATATTCATATTCCTTACATCATAAATATACGTGTATATCTATTTTCAATAACAGTACCACACTACCTGTAACATACAGATACCAAACAATTCCCTAAACAAAAACAAACAAAAAATTTTTTTTTATTAGATTAAGAATAAGTAACATATCGCTAACAATAGACGCAAAACCAACAGGAATTCAGTTTAAACTGAGAGGTCTTAAAATTATATAATAGTACAGATTAGATAATTTAGATAAACGTAAATTTATAACATATTGTAAGAATTATGTTCTACAATAGTGAATCAGTTTAAATGCGTAATTCCACGTTAACGTATCAATAAGCTTACACTTCTTTTCGAATATAGTAACGTCAAAATTTCAAACTTATTCCATCCTTGATAAATTTTAAGTATAATCGTATACCAATATATCTCAAATCACAAACAGCCCATTACTTCTGCGTTAAAATAGTCAAACATAATATTGCCTTTCACGATAATTTATATCTCTGGAAGTATCATGGAAAACAATTTAACAAGGATAGGACACCCTTCTCAAATACCTATCTACGACCCAAAAACTATCCGTCATTGGATAATTCGGGTAAACATTTGGAGAAATAATAACTCAAATCATGCTGACGAGAAATTGAAGGGAGAAATCTTATTAGTCAAACAGTAGCACTGACTACACTAAACTATAACATTATTATTACATTCTAGGAATATAAACAAGACTTCAAGTAAAACTAATAATATTAAATTAAATCATTTATAGATTATAATCTTAATAAATATTATCTCCGAAACATTACTAATATTTATTAACTATCAATTTCAAAAACAAAATTGAAGATATTTCCTAAAAATGAATCACATCGACAAAACTCCTCATGTTTTATCGAAAACCGGAAAATTGGTAGTGAAGATTTCAAGTTGGATCATTGATTTTGACGACTATGTCACCTTTCATAATCCTGAAAAAAATGGACAGCTGAGCAAAATGCAATCCTTATTTTAAATTTTATGGGACCCACAGCTCGATCAAAAATTAAATCAAGATGTAAAGATATTCAATCTGTTACTCAAATAAAATTGGAATTAAACAGATGGAAAGAAACAAATCTCATTCATGAAAAATTGAGGTTTCAGGAAATGAAACAGGATATGGGTGAAACGGTCGATGAGTTCGTGTATAAATTGGAGTCGATTGCAAATATATGCAAATTTGATAATCAAAAAGAAAGAGTATTAATTCAACTAATTGCAGGAATTAATAGTTCATTTCTTCAAAGAGAATTATTGTCGTAGCGAGATATAAATCTAGATGAAGCAATATATCATTGCAAAGATTATGAAATGTTAAATACAAAAAAAATCTAAATTCAAATGTAAAAAAATTCTGTTATAAATGTAGGGGACCGTTTCACCCCTCGTTTGAGTGTCCGGCTAACGGAAACAAGTGCACGATATGTGGTATGATGGGCCACTTTTCAAAATTTTGTCTATCTACAAAGGTAAAAAGAATAAATAATGATCAATTGGAGGGGAGAATATAGAAATTAGCTGTAATGAAGAATCAGTAATCTTAAATTTTATAATAGATACTGGTTCAAAAGTTAATATAATTAATTACAGAACTTATAAATATTTTAATGCTGCTCCTTCCATAATTAAGTCAAAAATTATTTTGAGATCTGTAAATAATACAAAAATACTTAGTATGGGATATATAAAATTAAAATTAACAAAAATCAACTCAATCGAGGATTTTTATTTAATAAAAAATTCAGATAATATTATATCTTGTAGACTAGCTATTAAGTTAGGATTTATCAAGACATAGTCACAGAAAAACATTAAAGTAAAACAAATTAATAACATATCAAAAAACACATTTGATGATAACATATTGAATTTAAACGAAAGGAAGTTCAGAAATTCCTTGAATAATTTAATGGACAAATATAGAGATATATTTAGCAAATGTCCAGGAAAAACGGAAATCCGAGAACATGAAATAAGAACTATACCTGGAAGTTCTCCAATATGTATAAAACCGTATCCAACTCCAATACACCATAAAGACATTGAAATAAACTTAATTAAGGAAATGATACGTAATAAAATAATAGAGCCATCTAATAGTTCATACAATTCTCCTCATTTTCTTAAACGTAAACCTAATGGAACATACCGATTCCTCTTAGACTATCGAAAATTA
>LWCA01000816.1:0-17052 GCA_001642005.1 Intoshia linei | reverse complement strand
AACAGGTTTCAACTTCATAGCGTTCTTAGTTTTCAATTTATTAACAAATTAAAAAAGTCAGTTAATTCAGGTTCACCCTGTAGAATATGAGGCTTAATAAGGGCTACAAATATATTTTGAATATTATAGAATGTTATTCAAAATTTATTATACGAAGTTAGTAAAGGAAAATAACCGCTATACTTTAAATAATAATGAAGTGAAATTTCGAAATATAGAGGAAATCAACTTAGATAGTACCATAAGTCAGGAAAATATCAAGTTAAAACTTCATAAAGTAGCAATAAATGTGGCCAGGTCAATAATATACAGTGCAATCGCACTAAATCAAATTGAAAATTTTAATAAAAATTGCACTTTGGGATAATTATGCAATTAAATAAAAATTAAACAATTTTAATTGGCTATTTAGCCAGAATTCGAAAAATTAAATCGTTAATCAAATTTTAAAAAAATAAACTGTATAACTAAACATGGAGAGCAATATTATAAAGTCGGTACCACGTTTAAAAGCTCACACACCAATTTCCATTAAAATAAAGTGTAGTTTTAATTTCTCCATAATATTTATACAGTGAGGCCTTTCAATATCGCCACTATTTATCAATTTTATAACAAACTTATAAGGAAAATTCTCAATACCCCCAAACTCACCATACCGCCATAAATTTAAAAAATTTGTCAAATTGTGTTAAAATTTAACTTAAATTTTTTATAAAAATATGGTAGCACTGGTTTACCAGAACTTAGTTAATTCTATATCTTACTTTATCGTTAATACTTCATACTTACTTCATAATTCATTCTATCCTCATTTAGAACAACTAATTCAAAGTTTACATACGATTTTTTATATAGTTAACTTTTTTAAAGCATAATAATTTTTTATAGAAAATAGATAACAAAAATAGATCTATAGTTAATTTCACAGAAAAATTTGAAATAATTCGATTTCTACAAATAAATAAAAAATAAAATTATTTACAATTCTTAGTTGTTTGTATTCTTAAGATAATTATATATCATTCATAGTATATTAATTTCCTTATATTATATTGTTTTGGTTAGTTAAATTCTCATTTTTTCGTTATTTTACTGTATATATTTATGTTTATTGTTTAATCGTTTCTATAACGACATACTCTCAATACCACCATAAATATTGAAATACCACAATTGGCGGTATTTAGAGGCCTCACTGTACAGTGATATTTAAAATGACAAACTCAACTCAAATAGATAGCGTTAAATGTTTTTGATTGCGAATCAGTTTTTCTATTTTAAAAATACACACTTGTAGTGCTAATTGCCCTTGATTCTTTGATGGGTGTGACACCCTAGTGCACTCTCCAAAAAAAATTTAAGAATTTAGTCCACTCATTGTAACAAATTTTTTAATTTTTTAGATCTGCCTAATAAATTAACAGTGTGTAATTTGATTTACTGCTTGGGTATGTAACTAAGTAAAAGTTACCTGTCACTAGTAGAAATGTAATCTAACTCGTGTCCTTCATCAAATTCATCGGCTGCCTCGTCATCTTTAGCAACGATTATTTTTCCCTTTACATTTTTATCCTCTGTATTATCCGATTCTTTATTAATTGTTTCACCAGAATCTGATAATTTTAAAGACTAAAAAATACAATTAGATGAAATTAAAAAAATAAATTACAGCCATATTAGTTTCTTGGTCATTTTTATTTGAAAATTTATTTAAATTTGAATTTTTTCTGAAATATAGTTAAAAATTAAATGTAAATGCCATTAATGGAACACCCCAAAAGCGGAATAGTCAAAGTTTAAAATTCAGTTTAATTTAATTTCAATTGTTTATCTATCTACAAAATTACTGTTCACACAGTTCTTACAGCGATTTCAGTTTCTCGCCACCTAAGGAATGTATTAAATATACAAAGATTTTTTCACTGCATACAACTATTTCGATCCATCTAAAAATGTATTAAATTTAATTTAAATGCATATCGTCTCGAGTATATCATCTCTTTCCATGAATATGTGGTTTATTATGCTGTGACACACTAGTTAAATTTGTATTTTGATTAGAGTATTTATATCTTGGACTGTTTTAAAATTTTTAAAGGATTTTACAATGATTGGTCGATAATATAAATTATTTATTTATATTTTGTAATTATAAATTAAATCTATTTGAACTGAACTTTAAATTTTCGTTCCAGTTTTGGGGATGTTCCATCAATAATATACGACAATAAATATCGTTCGAACCTTGATATAACAAACACTAAGTTTCATTTTTGAATTATTTCATACAACAAACATTACATTTTTTGACCAATTTTAATTAAATTGAAAATAGAAATGTATTTCCATGTTAGTTACAAAATTGGTAATAGCACATGTACGTTAGTTAGTACAGTTTTCGTTGTTGCCAAACAACGTACTTTTGATCGCTTTAGTTAATCGGAAAAATGAAAGTCGGTTATATATTTATATTATCCATGTTTGTTATATAAATGCTCAACTGGATTACTTTTGATAATGTTGTTCTGCTTCTTCTTCAGTAAAGTGTTTGTATCTATTTATAGGTGCAAATGTGTACCAATCATCAATGGGTACAGCGGAAACATTGCCTTTTTTATCAAACATAAAAACAAAATACGAATAATTTATATTGTTTTTAATGCCCTTATAACTAAATGTTCATCTTAAGATGCAGATTAAAAATAGTAAAACCTTTTTTTGATACCATTATTTTGTATGTTGAGTAATCGCGGTTGATTGGATTTATTATAGGGTTTTAATGCCTCTTCATTGATAATTCGTTTAGCATTTAACAAAATTTTAGCATTGGCATTAAATTCTGTTCCAGCACCAGTTTTTTCCTTATCCAATTGTCTAAAATCGTATTCTTTTTTCCATTGTTCATAGTTATTTTCATAAGCTATTTCAATCTACATTTTTTTAACATTTGCTGACGATAAATTACCTTTTCAGAGTTTAATAAATTTACATTTTTTGTGTTGAATTTGACAATGGACGATTTGGTGTGAGAATTTCTTTATGTAATATTGATTATTTATAAATTGAAATTTACTTTTTTAAATAAATTTTATGGTTTATATTCATTTTATTCAGCATTCCACCATGCTTAAGTAAATTTTAAATTGTTATTTTAAAATTTTTAAGTTTAAAGTTTAAACTAAAATAAAGACTCCTGGCAACACCGTAATATTGTTAGTTCTACTGCAATATTTGCAGACTAAGATTAATCGAAGATGCTGTCTCGTCGTCGTAAAGAAATTGATTTTAAAAATAAAATATAATTAACAATTATCGCAAACTCTCGGGAAACGACTCGAATTTTCTTTTCAAAATTATACTTTCAGGGTTCTGAAGTTTTTAAATTAATAGAAATATTTATGAAATTGACTTAAATCAACAAAAGTCACATTTTAGTTTTCATTTGAAATAAAAATATTGTATATCCAAGATTCAAAACACGATTATTTTTCCCATTTATAGTAATCTGAAAATGCACAAGTTGTTTTTATTTGTACAATAACTTTTGATACGAAAAATAAATTTATTTTTATTCTATTTTTATAACTAAATTTTGAAGGGTACGATTTTGGAAATGTTTCGATCGCCAGGTATTAATGGATAATTTTTAATTGAAATACATTCAAGTTTACAAATTGACATTCAATGGGATCAAATCTGTATCTAATAATTATGGGTAAATTATCTTAATTCTATTGGTTATTCTAATGTAGTGTAAAATTCGCCATTAACCAAGAACGAGGATATATAAAAAATTTATATTCGCGTATCAGCATTAAAGAATTTACTGAAAATGTAAAAAATGCAAATAAAATTTTATATGGACCTGAAAGAGACAATGTAAACTATCCAATACTTCGAAGCAACCCAACGAGACCACCTGTACGATTAGGCTTGATTCCTAAATCTTGGTTTGATTTCATGTACGATAAAACTGGCGTGACTGGTAAATTCTTTACTAGTCGTTGTTAATTGCATTTTAGGACCATATATTCTTATATGGGGTTCAATGATCACTTATTTATCTAAAGAATTTCTTGTTATAAATGTTCCAGCCATTCATATAATGTTGTGTTGCGTAGTTACTTATGTGGCTCTAAACAAATTTTCCCAACCCGTGCAAAGCTATTTTTTGAAAATGACAGAAGTATTTCGTATCAAATTTTTTTACAATGAAATTTAGGAAAACAAAAATCGTCTATGGGTTGAACCCAATCAACACAATAAAGACAGAATTGTTGTAAAGAAGTTGGAGATTAATGAATTGGTTAACGAGGTTAAATCCGTATTCTACGAAATTGATGCAAAAAAAAACAATATAACTTTACAATTGGAAGCTAAATATAGACAAAATCTCTTGGCCGCTCATAATGAAACTATTAAAAGACTAGTATTTTTACATACATTTTGATTCAAAATTTTATAGAATTATCAAGTTGATAAATGTAATGCCATAGAAAAATTTAAAGTTGATCATATGGTTAGATGGATTCGAAAAAATGCTATAGAATCTATTACACCGCAGCAGGTTAATCTTTCAAAGTATTAGTAATTTTTCATTTTAGGAAAAGGAGAATATTATGGCATGCATTAGAAAGATTCAGCAACTAGCTCCGTCAACTGTTTAATTAAAAAATTTCAATTTATCTTGTAATTTTGATATATAGGTTTCAATGTCTTGCGTATTATGTTTAACAATAACTTATCGGTGGGTTCAATTTAAAGTTCAAAAATACAATAAAAAGGTTTTTATTGCAATTCAACTGTTCACGCTGACTTTTTGAGATTGATATATGTGTCGTCAACTAAAAATGGTTGGAAAGCACTGATGTATTTCTGAATTTATAATTTAATCTTACATTCATTAAAATATTACAATGCAAGAATCGTAAAATTGTTTATTTATAATTAATTTACCAAAAAAAAATTTGTATACCAGTGTTACAGAAAAAATTTCAACCTCAGAAATTGACATTTTGGGAATAAACGCATATTACCATTTCATCACTCAATATTTTCCCAATTCTAAAATTGGAAAGTAATCATCGTATTAGTATTCATTAAAGGCATAGAATATTATGTAAGCTATTAATATAATAAATTAAACATTAAACACTGCAAATTACATTGTTTAATAATATATACATGCAGGGCCGTGGTGAGGGGCTGGGTCATATAGCCCGGGCCTACAATCAGGATGGCCTACTTTTTAAATTCATTAATATGTAATGTTGCAAAATTTATTAAATATACCAAAATTTTGATAATCAATGCGATTTCCAACGGTTATTTTTAATTTATAGATAATTAACGAGTGATTAATCAATGTATAGATGCCATTTTTGAAAAATTTTTATAGGGTCTACAATTTTCATCTGGCCCGGTCCTACTTTTGTCTCTCCACTGCCTTGTATACAAGGGTCCATTAAAAATAATTAACTGATTTAATATAGGTCTACAGTTGCAAATATTCTCAACTCGGCACCAAAACATGTTACACTATATAGTATATATTTTATTTTATGCATACAATTTTATATGTATTTTAAATTTGTGTACTGTAAACCTTATATTTTATTTTTTAACATTTAATTTTTAATGACTTTTATAATTTTACAAATGGTTGAAAATTAATGTTTGTAATTTATTGTTTTATATTTTGTAAACAGGTTTCAAATCAAATCTTACATTTTAGTACACCTAATTTTAATGGAAAAGCAACTAAACATCGAAAGATTGGACCAAAATAAAACACACGATGTTCATTTGCTCGAAAGCTTGAAAAATGGAGAAATAGAAGCAATTAAAATTCTTAAATCCACGAATTATGATATGAATATGTAATTACGTTAATAGTATTTCAAGTTTTTTATATTGTACTAGGTTGACTGTTATGTACTACGTACAAACAGCACCTAGCTCTGCCGAGGCCAATTTTTATTATACAAAAAAATGAATTCATGTTGAAAATCTAACTTAAAAAACAACTTAAAAATCCTACTATTCACTATTATCAATCCTTCAAAGGAGTAGTTCCTAAACTTGTTTCAGGTGGAACCATTATATCATATTACTTTTTACATTAAAGTGAATTATTCCATTTAAATTTTTTTGTTAACATTTGCATAGGGCTGTTTTCATTAAAAAAAGAAATGTAATTTGGTATTTTGGCCCTGAAGATATAATTTTAAAATTTGTATTAGCGTATATATTTTTTAAATTCTCCAACTCTTAGATTTTCAAAAAAAAGGAAAATTGGGTTTTTGACCCGTAAGATATGAGTTTGGGGGTTGAAATTTGTCTTATTATCACCCGGAAAAAATTGTAATTGAAATGTGGACTTTATAAAATTCTAAGACTGGTAGTTATTAAAATATAGTGGAACACACACACAAACAATTTTTATTTGATAAAAATTATTTTTGATAAGTTAAAAATTATGCTTTTACATATTTGAATGTATATCAATTTCTAAAAGAAAATTGATGAGGGATGGATATAAATATCTAGATAAACGCTAATATAATGAGATAAAATTATAAAAAACTTTAGAATATCTCAACATATTGCAAACGTAAAAATCATCAGTGATGAAATATTTAGAAGAAATGTTTTATCAAGCAGTATTAAATCCATGGCTCGCCAGATTATTAGGATTAAGACAGAAATGAGAAGAATAAATCAATTTTCTGACGAGTTTTTGAGTAGGTATTTTATTTATTATTACAATTTCTATTTACTAACATAGACTTAAACGTCTCAATATCATTAGTGAGCACTTGAAAAATGGATTGGACGATTTTCTAGACAATGCACATGTATTCATGTTTTTAGATTGTAATGAAATTGTAAAAGCTGTTATAAAGTTCTTCAAGTACAATCCATCGTATATTGGAAAAAAAAGAAAACTTGATTTGTCCAAATTTTAAATATTAAAGTTAAAAATTAGTCTGAAATATTTCATAAAATTGCATTTTTAAAATAGTAAATTTCTACAATAATTTTTTATAATGAAATTAGTGAAATTAAAAATTAGTGATATGGGAATAGCAATATTCATTTTACATTTTTAGTTTTACGAAAAATTTGAAAATTGTTTCCCAATTTATGCGTAGATGTAAGAACATGTAAAAAACACTCGAATGTCATCCGCATCTGCAAAGGAATTACACTAAATAAAATTTATATTGTTAAATATAATTTATAAAATGTAGACATCGCACAATTTTGGATATTTTACTTACAATTAATAAGATTAGTGTCAATAAAAATTAATTTTATATAATTAGAATTTAAATACGGATTTGTAAACTTAGGAACAACCCATATTAACTATACACGTAAAATGAAACCTATCAATACGAGTTTGTTGACAAATTGTCAATGACAATAACAAGATCAGTAAAGTTAGATCAATATATCTATAGAAACTAAATACATTTCTGGCATCACTATTTTATTTATACTCGCAACAATTTTAATTTTAATTTTAACGTAACCTTTAATTCAATTTTTTAATTATTATTCTAAAATAGAAATTTGCAGAGTACATGAATCACGATAAATTAAAAATTACCAAGTTAAGAGCGGAACTGAAAAAATTTGATTTGCCAACAGTCGGTACAAAACGTCAATTGTATGAACGGTTAAAGACGCATCTCGAAACTACCAGTATACTTATTGATAATTTTATTTAAATTTCGTTAGAATCGATTACCGAACAAAAGGAAACTACTCAATTAGAAAATGAAGTAGAAACATTAGCAACGGACAATGGAAAAGATGACGTGGAAGTGCCTGCAACGGAAAATAAAAATGACGTCGAAATGGCCGATACGGATATTGAGAAAGAAAATGATGTAGCAGTTCCAGATGCAGTTAATGTCGAAATGTCGGTTGTGGATAATGAAGTTCCTATCACTGAGAATGGAAAAGAAAACGTTACAACAGAAAAAATTGAACCACAAATAAACGGAAATAGTGATGTGGCTTGTGGTAATTATTTTTAAATTTAGACTAATTTATGTGGTTCCCTTTTTCGATTGTTAGTTGAAATTTAGAAGAAACCCCAGTCACTGAGACTCACTCTGACAGTATGGTTAAAATTGACGAATCGATACCATCTACTGAACAAGCTGTAAGCACAGAAATAATTGACTATTCTCATCGGGTTGATAATGAAAACCAGGGTGACAAGCCCAGTGCTATACCCGCTTCTGTGGAAACTGAGGCGAATTCACAAAACCCTGCGGAAGAAAGTAAAAAGAAAAATGAAACTATGGATATTGATCTTGCGAATGTACAGACTGATAAAGTCGACCCAGTTGTGGAAATAAATTCCCAAGTCGATAAAGTAAATAATTCTGAGATGCTTAAGAATACTTTCGTTCAGGATTCTAATGTAGTGCATGACAGTTTCGATGTTACTGCTGATTATGATCCGCTAGATGTTGAGGTAATGGATTCTAATTCTCTTGAAGGCTTTATCATCCTAAATAAACTCGTTTTATTCTGGGTACTAATGACTATTTATAGGGGGAGCAAGAATATGATGATTTAACTAATGAAGCAGACTCCTCCGCTTTAAATGATGATATTGATAAATTGCTTGATAATTGCAAAACTACTGAAGATTCTAAAAAAAATACTACTAACAAGGATGTTTCTAATCAATATCAGTAAATTTTAAATCAATCTAGTTGTTACTTTTAGTTTGTTAGAATAATGACAGATCATTCTTAATACTTAGTTGTGAGTTTATACTTTAACTGATAATTATTATCAAAATATATAATTTTGTGAGCGATTAAAGCTCCACTATATTTCGATATAAGGGCAACTCAACAAAATTTGCGAGACATGATTAAATGTTGTATATGGATGGATATTATCTTATACTGCAAATTGCGGAAATTTGTTTCAATTTTTTAAAATTTCATAGTTTATTTGATTTAATAATTTCAAAATACGTACTTATTAAGTCGAAAATTTATTACCATTACTTTATTCTTACATAATATGTAATACATATGACGAAATTTTTTTCCATAGATAAGTACATTAATATTAATGGTCACCAGTTAGATATACTTTAATCACAACATTTTAGAAAACCTAGAGTCCGCGAAAAAACGCCAATTCCAGAATATTCTGATGATTGGATAGACTCTATAGAGTTGATGTTGGATAAAGGTACAGTAATATGTCCTACAAATAAAATTTTGTTTAGGGAACTCAGATCTTCATTTGGTGATTGATTCTACTGGATACGAAGCCAATGTGTTGTCTCAAAGTCATATTTCTTCAGATTTGTTTGCTTGTGCGCGAACAAACTATGGAGTTTCCAGTGGAAAATTTATGTTTGAAGTCAAGGTAATTTTTAATAGTTTTTAATCTTATTTTGATCAGATTTTAAACAAAATGATGCCTACGAGTCGAAATAAAATTAGAATTGGTGTATCGACATTGGAATCAAATTTGATGTTGGGTATGTCAAGTACCAGTTTTTGCTACGAAAATACCGGCAAGTCAATTAATGGTAAAGAAATTTTATCTAAGGGGATTAAATTTGGAGACGAGAATGTTGTTGGGTGTTACGTAGACATGGAATCTGATCCTATTACAATTTCTTACAGTGTAAATGGCGCATTTCAAGGAATATTTTTCAAAGTAAAAAAGAGTTATTTGAATGGTAAAGCCTTGTTCCCTCACGTCTCAACAAAGTGTATCAATTTCACCATTAATGTTGGTCAAGTTGAGCCATACTATGAAACAGACCAGGATGGATATCTTTACATAAATACATACCCAATTGATAAAAGAACGAAAGCTCCGTCTACTCCAAAAACTTTTGAAGATTGTGAATTTGTACTTTTGGCTGGTTTACCTGGAGCTGGGAAAAGTCATTGGGTTCGAAATTATCTGAAAAAGAACAATAAAAATTATTACATTATGAACTATGAGACAATTATGTATCGTTTATTAGGAAACAGTGTAAGTTGTTGAATTAATCGAATATACAATAATTTTTAGTATGCAAGTATGATGAATGATGCAAACCATAAAAATATCAGTCGAGTCTTAAGTCAGTACGTTGATTTAGCAATACATAGAAAAAGAAATTATATTTTAGAGCAGGTAGTTGGTGTATATAAAGACATTTTAAATTTTATTATTAATTTTAGACAAACTGTTTGGAAACGAGTCAAAAGCGTAAAGTTAAAATTTTCAATAAATGGAACATAAAAATGGTTTATGTAATCCCAAAACCCAATGATTACAAAGTATATTGTGATACACAATTGAAATTACGCCCAGAGAAACGATTTGGAAGGAAAAATATTGGTCTGATGAAGAGTAGTAGTTATATTTCTTGTTTAAATTTTATTTAGCTGATTTATATTTTTCTGATACTCTTTGCGAAAATATTGAATATGTTGGTATGACGTGTGAAGAAATGAAAGAACAAGTTAAAAAATACAACGATGAGGGTAGAGAAAAATCAGAATCATCAAGGAGAATAGAAATAAAAAAAGATCATAAAAGAACTAGAAGAATTGAACGCCGAGATCCTAAATCAAGATGTTTTCGTTTTATTCACTCATTCATTTTTTTATTAGCTATTACAACACCGAAACGTAGTAAAATGTCTCCTCGTAGCAGTTTCGCTCGCAAAAGACAAGAATTTGATGCTAGAAAAAATATTCCTGTTTATAGTTCTCCTCTGACTCGCTCTAGATATTCAGATATAGAATTTCCAAATAGAGAATTTCAGAACCAAGAAAAACTGTACGACATGTATAACAGAAGTGTACGTATTTATTTTTTCAGTTTATAACAAATTTATAGAGGTTTGAAGATAGCTACCAAAATGTGTCTAGAGGCAGCTCAAAACCACAATGGACTCCCGCTACTCGACCTGTTTTCGACGATTCTAGAAGACCGTTGCTGTCGAATTCTCGTAGATACAATTCTAATGATTATCGAGATGCGGAAACAAACTACAATGCGCGCAATATGGTTTGTGTTTTGAAAATGGTTATTTATTTATTTAGGATAGGGGAGGAATGTATAATCGTAGAGGCAATGGCAATGGATTTAGGGATTTCAACCCAAATTGGAATTTTGATTAATTTTATTTTATAAAATGTGTATATAATACAATATTGAACATTAAATGTATTGTGGTTATTAATATTGTTTGAAGTATCATTTTCCATGTTGCATCTATTTTTTTGCAATACTCAAATTGATTGATAAATTTTTTCTCATCTTGTTTGTAAGATTTGAAATATTCGTCTTTTTGGCAGTATAATTTTATCATGTAGTCTTTTGTTTTATTTTCTACTTTAAATATTTCAGAGTCGATTGATTTTTGTACGTCTTCAATGTTTATTTTCTTTACTACAATTATTATATTTCCTTCTTTTGATGCACTAATCATATCGTAAAAGCTTGGTGTTTCGGGTGTGTAAATTACTGTCAAATCCACAATCCATTTAATTTCTAAAGAGTAGTAAGTTTCAATGTGAGTAAATGTGTATTACTTTCGTTTTTGAGTATACCCGATAAACAACCGGTACGAGGTAGTATCACGTTTTCTAACACGGGCAAGTTGTTTCTGAATGCATATCTACAAGTAATGAACATAATGATGTATTTGCCAACCTTTTGTTCGATTCGTAATGTTTATAAAAAAATCCACCTTCAGGAAATACAATGTACCATTTTCTATCGAGACGATATGATTTTATCAAATGTTTTTCTATGTTTGGTATAGTATCTTTCTAGAAATGTAAGAATATCAAACAAAAATATATAATAAAATTTCCCAAGTAAAAACGTATATAAAAATTCCTTTATTCTTTAGTAAAAACTAAATGATCATTTAACATAATAATTCTACGCTCGGATTCCTGGTGCACACGTTCTCTGTATACCGTTTATCCGATATAATTGAAACACAAAATTGTTGCTCTTGATGAACATACCTTAGATAAGAAATGGTCTGAGTGCCACAGCGAAACCCATCCAAATGGTACAAATTTGAAAAGGCCTTCCATAATCCACATAATTTGCTTAGATATATCTCTGTAGTGTTCTGTAAAAATGTACATAAATAACGGTACATCGGCAGTAGATTGATGGTTGGATAAAATTAGAGTTTTTTCTAATCGAATCGTTTCAATATCATCCCCGATAATGGTTACTAAAAGAGAGAAAAGATTCAATATACAATGTAAAACTAAACCTTTGTATTTCCCGCAGGCCACAAATGTTCCAACTATGAATAACAAATTGTTGTACAGCAAAGATTCTAATTTGTCGAACCATTCGATATTAATAAAACCAAGTGCAATGTAAAAAACTGATATAAATAGCACATGTACTGGAATGCAAATCAAACACGCAACAGTGAACAATATAACTCTAACAGCTCCCATACCTACGTTATGCATATATAAAATAAACACATTGCAATGTTAATTGCAATTGCAATGCAATGCATGCAATGATAGATAAATTCAAAATAAAACCTATAAAATATTTTAATGACGTAAAATAATATAAACAAACGAGAAGTGTTGCTAAATGATAGGAAATTGTCTATGTTTTGATTGAATACTACAAAATTCATAATTCGTAGTGCTAGATCCAATAATTAATTCTTAGCTTCTTTGAAAAATTATCTTTCAATTATTTAAAGTCGAATATAGGAGTGTTACCATGAATTTATGCAAATTAGTATTTGCGAAGAACCTGGTTTACTTTTAAATTAAATGAAAGTGATAATTAAAACTGTCCTTTTTATTAAAGAAATTTGTTTATTGAAGAACTAATTTACAATGATTTATTAACTATTTCTTAGTTTCTACATCGTAAACTTCGTCGTACGAACAATCGTCTTGTTTTCTAAATTGTAGTCATATTTGTAAGAAATATTTTATGCATTTCTAACATTAAAAAATGTTAAGTTTGTCCCACAAAAATAATTACTCTACTTCACTAGATTGACGTTTCCAGTTTTGTATGGTATATGATTCGTCCGACGTGAATTTTATTCTATCTGATAATGATATTGGGGTAAGGAAATCTGGGAACTAAAATATTATTGATTCTTATATAAACTTACCTCTTTAAAATTGACTGAAATTTTAGAAAAGATATCCATTTTTAAGAATTCAGTTTTGCCTATGGTTAATACTTTGTCAACTTTCTAATTTACAGTATATTATACACCGGTTGATTAAAAAACGTATAAATAAGAAATTAATTCCAAATGATGAAATGCTTTGTCAATTTTTTCTTTTATTGGCACTTTATCCCCTATCTATCATTACATTAAATTTATTAAATGGTATCAATATAATGATGCAGTGGTCGCCAAAGATTTTTATTGTACCATCGACAATATTTTCAAAGAAAAATTATTCTATAAAAAAATCTTACGCCAACCACTTGGCAAACACTACAACAATCTTGTAAATGCAATAATAATTCAATTTCTCAATTATATCGGTATTTATTTTTAATCGTATATGTTGAAAAATACAACTACGATGAGATATTTATATTTTGTATAAATTAAACTTTTATTCAACAATTTTGTAAATAATTGAATTTTAGAAACGATTTTGACGTGTTAATTGAAAAACTTGTCTGAATCTGATAACTGAAAAGGAAATAATATATAGTATTTGTAGTTAAATTTTTTCTATCAAATAATTGATAATTATTACCCAATTTATAAAAGTGACGGGATTTATTTTGAAAGTCTTGTGAAAAGAAATAAAAATAAAGTACACACCATTTTCATCCAGAAATTCACAAAGCTCGGACATTGTACCACCTTAAATATCTATTAAACAAATAAGATGTAAATATAAATTACTAGATTTACGCTCGACGAATATTGTATTTGAGGTTTTAATATAGGTTAAAGCGGCCCTAAAACTGAAATTGTGTATTTATAATAATAACTACCAATTAATATCTGATAAACCAAGACACACATCATCAAAAGCTTGAATAATTTGAATAAAATTGGTTAGAAAGTCAGGGGCGCACATACTTTATTAAAATATAAACAGCTGTATAAATATCGTTAAATAAAACTAAAATATATTGATGTATTTGTCAATTTTTGATCTTTGTTTTTGAATGATACATTCTGATATCCATACAATATTGCTATTTTCTATTTCTTTCAATCGTATAAATGCGTAAAAAACTGCAAAATGAAATTGTTGTAGAAAAGTGGTTTTCAACAGTTTGACCTTAAATGGAATAGTCAGTTAAGAATCTATTATATTTGTTTAAATAAAAATCAATAACGTATGTTGTACATATAAGAGTAAATAGATTACCTCGTATGCAGTAAAACTATCTTCCAATTCAAATCTATTTGCTGGAAAATCTTCAAACAATTTTCTATATTCCTAGATTAAATATTTTAATTAATTTCTCTAATTTTGGCACTAAAAGTGAAACACACTGTGTAGTGTAATTTGAGAAAAACTATACATTTAGAAAGTAAATCACGAGGTTTTACAATAATATGTTTTGAAATATTCAATTAAAGGTATACCGGAAAATTATCAGCAACGGCTTTTACTTGATATACATCATCAGCTTTAGCTAGCATTTCCAAACCATAAGGATACAACTTGCCGCATCTGGGGAATAAATCAGCTCGATCATCTTTAGATAAATTCGTTCCAAAAGAATTTATAGTAATCATAAACGATCTTCGGTCTGCTTCCAACTAAATTGTATCATTTAGAATTTAACGGTATTTTTCATTGAAGGTTGCTCAATAAATTATCTCATCAAATGCGAATACAGCGTATTTTTCACCGAATCACCTAAAAATTTTACATTCACCCCGGCCAATAGCCAATTATCTATTAGAGTAACTGATTTAGATATATCAGTCTTTTTTTGTGACAGGCCCACAAATTACATTTTATCACTACCATCAGGCCCAATCATAAAATAATTTATTTATTGCAATTATTTACTTTATCTCTCAAATAAGTGGATTATTTATAATTTTAAATCTTATCAAATACGACTTCTATGATCATTTCTACTATTAACGTTGTTATTGATCATGGTGGGTATTAATAGAGTAATAGATTTAAAAAAATATCAATAAAATACGATTTTTACAATGACTTTTAAAGTATGATTTTTTTATTTTTACAGTGGTGCTGGAAATAATTAATCTGGCTAACGATGGAACTAAATTTAAAAAAGGCTAATAAACGCTGATCTAGAGCGACATTCATTTAGCGATACATCTTACAGCCACATAATCATTCATTTTACTAATTTATCATATTATTGATTTTTTCATCCAATTTTAAAAGATTTTGAATATAATTTGGTTCAAAATCTAGGTAGGGCTTTTAAGGATTTTTTTAACCAAATTTTTAAAGACTTTGAAGATAATTTTGAACCCAAATTTAGTGGGGATTTTAAGGAAATATTTTGTTTCACCTAATTTTTAAAGATCCCTATAAAAATTTTCCATAAAGAAACACAAAAATTTAGTTTATTTACCCACAAATGTAGTTAATTAATAATAATATTAATGTAGTTATTGATAACTATCAATGATAACATTTAAAATTTTAAATGATCTCCTTGAGAGATAAAGTAAAAAATATAATTCATTTCATTTATTAGACAAAATATAAAAAATAAAAATAGTCTTTCTAATACCCCAGATTAAGAAACGCTGCCCTAGGGGTCCCAGTACCCATTCGGCAACCACTGCTATAACAATACATCGCTAAAATGAATGTACGCCCTTTATTTAATTTTAAAATAAAAAATACTTACACCCAAAATTTCTTTCATTATGAGGAAACAATCACCACCAATTTTTTTAGAAAAATTGTAAAAGTCTTCTAGGTATCTCTAAAAAAAATTATTCGGTAAAATTCTAATTTACTTTATATAACGTATTTCGCATTATTTCAATGTGCATCTCGTCAAAGTCATGTTCCGAAATGCACCCAAGAAAATACGGCGCTAAAAATAAATATAAATAGTGTACGTTACAATTTCGAAATTTTACATTATTGAAATCTCACAACACTAAAATAGTACCTAAAGGGGTATCTGTGAGAACAGCATTGTATAAAGTTGAAGAACTGTCTGCAATTTCAATTGCTTCTAATTCCTGAAATTCACCCATCGGATGGAGAAATCTGTGCAATTGTAAAACAGTTCGATTATGAGAAGTACCCGATATGAGTAAAATAACATTATCAATCATATAGTTATATCTATATGAAAATTGATTATATTAATTAAAACTACGTTATATATTTAAGAAATGTGGCCAATTCTCCTGAAGCTTGACCGAGAAGATATTTGAATTGACTAGTCAACTTTTCTCTCAATTTTTTTTCTAAGGTGGGTATCTTTAAATCTCCTATTTCATCGTCAAGTAGATTGTGATAATCTGTGTGTTGCAAGTGTATCTTTACGTCTAAATATTAATATTAATGTGATATATTAGGATTACGAACTTAAAAAAAATATTTTTAAAAATGGTATACATAAACTACAATGTAATTATTTCAATAATTATGTATTGATTTATATAACTTCAACCAGGAGAGTCCATAATAAAATACCTTCTAAAGATTGGCACTGCATTAGGTTGAGATAATCGGATTCCTTTAAAATTCCTGCCTTATATCCACGCACTATACCCTCTAAATATCCATGAGATGCATTGAATGAAAGAAACGACATACAATCACATGAATATAGTATTATAAACGTAAAAATTTTTTGCAAATTGCAATGTAAATCAATAAATCTAGAACACTAAGGAAACAAATGTTATACATTTCAAACATTTTATTTATTTTTATTTTTATAAATAAATCAGTTTTTATTAAATTTAATGGGTCGTCGCAACGAAAACTATTTTTTAAAGAATGGAATTTCTGTTATTAAGTACGTTAGCCACTTAAAAAATTATAAAATTGA
>LWCA01000031.1:0-73397 GCA_001642005.1 Intoshia linei | reverse complement strand
ATATTCCCAAATATTATATATTACCCTTGTCGTTTACATGTTCTCGACAGGTTACTGTATCATTACATGGAAGAAATGTTCCCTACTACCTCATCTATTCCTAATTCGGAGTATTATTTTATAAACACACTGAGAGATCAATTTGACGTTTTACTGTTTAACTATACAACATTAGATGTATCTTATTGGAAATATCTTCGCATGAACCGAAACGATTATAGCGAACTTACTTTGTTAATCAAATCATATATACATTTCAGGACAACTAACAATAATCCAAATATAAAATTTAAACGTCCAGGTCCAATATGCAAAGCAAGATGGAATTCTAGATATGCTATCAAATATTATATGCTTACAAAAGATCCCAATTTACGTGAAAGCTGTAATTTTATAGCAGATTGGTTAATGATTTTGACTGCTATAAAAAAGCTTAAACCAAAATGCAATAGTAAGGTATTGGATTGCTACGAAAGACATCTTACTATTGAAACGCAACCTTTACTAAATGTGGAAATGACCAACGAGATATGCGAACGAGCATTTTCCAGCTTAGAAAAATTCGCGGATAGGCATCTCAAGGATATTGCTAAATTTCTCATTTATGTTTGCATTTATCATTTAATTTTTTAGTTGATTTTTTAATTTATTGTTTATATGTTATACTAAAAAATAACCTTAAAACTGCCTTGTTTTCATAGAGGTAAATGAAAAAGTATTTTTCTAGTAGATTGGCACTAGAGATGGACGCGACCAAAATACCGTCAGCATTATAAGGTTTAAAATCTATGATAATGTGACTAAAATTGCTGTATTTGATCAAATTGTACTGCAGGTAAGAGTTTATGCTTCCTTCAAATTTTGGATAAAAAATTGTGGGACCATTCAATCTGACCTTGGCATCAAAGACAATCAATAAAAACAATATTTGAAAAAAAATTGTGATTTTAATCATATATATTTATGACATATCATTAAATGACAAATTGTATTTGTTGTATCGATTGTAAAAACAAAATTTTGACATTAATTACCTAAATGTAATGAAAATGCTAATTTTAAATTTTGCCAATAATTTTAACATTTATAACACAATACAACTTTGTAATTTTTAAATATAAATTTGAATTACACATAATATAATTACATTACACTTTATATATTTGTACAATGAGTCATTATTAATGACAAAATTATATTTATAAAAACTCAAATCTAAAACTATATTAAATTTAATATAAGTTTCTATAGATATTTCGTGAATAAATAGAAATAATAAACTTTAAAATGCAGTTTAATGAGAAATACAAAATCCACACATATATTTTAGATTTATTTCGATCATAGTTTTGTATATAACTTGGACATTAATTTATTTTCGATAAATTGTGGGTATATTTTATTTAATACATTAGATGTCCAATTTTCAGTAATGTTTTTGTTTATTTTTCATATAAAAGTCTCTTAGAATGGAAGGTACTCACCAAAAACGTAAAGAACAAATCAATAGATGGACCTCTTCTGTTTATAAAGGAAAATCAGATATAGCCAAACCATCACATGAAAAAGCTATTCATTTTCCAGATAGTGTTATTCTTTTCAATTCTTGTGTAAATTACAATATTGATGAAGTCAAACAATTACTTGACAGTGGAATAGACATTAATTCTGCCATCAATGAACATGGTCTTACTGCCATGCATCAAGTATATTGACGTTTTTCTAAGTTTTAACTTGTATAGGCCTGCATCGATGGAAATTTGGAAATGGTTAAATTTCTTGTTGATAATGGAGCCGATATTAACCGTGTGGATGCAGAAAGTTGGACTGTTCTTCATGCAGCCGCTTATAGCGGAAACATCAAAATTTGCGAGTATATCTTAATTATTACTCCAGCACCTATATATAGTTATGTCTATTTTCATATACAAACATTTGTAGTGAAATTGATCTGTAATATTTAATTAATTTAATTACTGCAAAATGTATAATTATATAATAAATTACATTAGTGAATTCATTTTATTTAATTTTAGGTATCTTATTGAGCAAGGAGTTAATTTAGAAAAAATAACCGTCGACTCTAAATTAGCTATGGACACTACCGAAAATAGCGAAATTATTAATTTAATTAGTTGTGCCATGATTAAAAAAAATTTAGGTATACACAAATCCCGTCTGAGAAAAGTAAGACAATTCTTATAGACTTTTCCACCCTTTGTAGTAATTTTTGAAAAAATTTATTGTGCTTTTTTCTTTGTAATTCCTCACTATCCGGTTCAAATAATACCGATTTAGTGTTAATTGCATATAATCAATAATATATCATTTAGACCCACAGAAATGCCGAAATGCTGAACAACAACGAATGATGAATGATATTAAAAAATGGATATGTCATAATCCAAAAAATGTAAATAAACCAATATCTGAGGGAAATATTACGGCATTACACATTGCTGCAGCCAAAGGATTTGTAGATATTATGAAGTAATTTAATTATTGGAAAATGATTTAAGGGATAAAAATATTTGAACTAATGTAATCAATACTACAAATGTATTATGATTACATTTTAATATAAAAATCATTTCCGATTTAATCAAGTAGTGTATTCAACACAAAAATACATATTAATTCTACTTTTATCAAATTTGATTTATATAATTTATTTTTTACATGAGTTGAATATATTTCTATATATTGGATGTACTTTAATACATTTCTATTTATAATTTTTTTGTTTTGTATCTTACCTTTTACATATTCAACTTTTTCATATATTAAAAATTGGAGATTTTAGTTGGTGTATTCCAATTCAAAGGTGATTAATGTTCACTCTTAATAGAGCCGATAAGTGTCTACATTTTTCTGGTTTTATCTTACCATTTACATCTAACATTTTGACTACTCGCGATACCGGTTACTGACCTACCAGTCATTATGAAAAAATATAAAAATTTAATATTTTGGTAGCTACATTTACAATTTAAATAAACGAAATTTTATGCGAAAAATTTAATTTTAACTTATTAATCCGTGCTGAAAAAGTATGGTAAGCCTGATCTAACCCAAAAGTTACGACATTACGACCAGCACAGTGGTCAATTTCTTGTGAAAACTTCAAATTGATGTTTACTGTAACATTTTAATAATACCGTATTTTTTGGAGTATAATGCGCACCCTTTTACATGAAAAATTAGGAATGCGCCTTGTACGTCAGTGCGCCTTATATGAGGATTTTGCAAGGGAAAATTTTTTTCTAACTATATATTGTACCATTTGATTCTTAATTTTTTATAAAAACTCTTCTGTTAAAAATAAAATTTCTCGCGCTTTATACGCCAATGTCTTATATGTGAATTTTGTGTTGTAAATTGTTTTTTATACAGCGCCTTGGTTAGTACTTAGGTTAGATCTAAGGTATTAAGTTATTACCTAAGTTATTAATACCATTAGTACCTTAGGTGCGCCTTATTCTCCAAAAAATACGGTACATAATAGGTTGGTACAAACCCTGCGTAACGAAATTTTACTATAAATATATAAATAGGCCGTCGAATAAATTTATCAAAATTATTAAAAAAAATTATGTATTTAGAATATAGATCAGGTGGGGAAGCATTTACTATTCGAAGGCCGCACCTCTCGAAATAAAATTTAATCAAATACAACAGTGCTTCTCATGGGGGTAACTAGTCAGTGGTTACTCCAAAGTAGTGAATAATTTTATTAGGAGGTGAATGCAAAAATTTTAGAAGATTGGGATGAAAGATAAATTTTTAGCATATTTTATTCAATTTAGTAAATGTTATGAGAAAAAACCAAACTTTTACTAACCCTTAAGGAAAAAATTGATCTATCTGATCCCAAAAGAAAAAACCTAATTTTACCAACCCTAATGGAAAAAACCGCTTCTACTAATATTTTTGTGAAAACCACCATTTTACCAAAAATTAGTATTTTAAAAATAACATAATAAATAAAATAATTCAAATTGTTCAGAAGGCCGCACTTTCTCCACCTCTCATCTATATTTTATATCAACTGGAATAAGCTATATCAAAATATTTTTTTTTAAATTTTGGGATATGAGTTAATGAATATTTTTTGTTTTAATATAATAGTGACCAAATGAAAAAAATATATACTAAAGTGCTTTTTTAACTGTGAAAGCGTCAAATTTGTGAAATTGACATTTTTATGTGTCATCTGAATATAACTAAGCTGTAATTTTTTAAATTCTAAGACTTCAATTTTTAAAAAAAAAAGTAGTATGTGGATCTTTTTTTGATCGTGAAAATTTTTTACTATTAAAAGTAAAATTATTGTTTTTTATCAAAATTTTTTTAAAGTTTTTTAATAATTTCGCTTTAATGGTAAATTGTATCATTTATTACCAGTCCACCATGAAAAAACTGTGGGAACCCCTTGAAGACAATGTTATAATTTATGTTTTTGAAAATTCCAAGGTTGATTATATTTTTTATAAAAAGGGGAATTTGGTTTTGTCGGGAGGACTCAATTTCTGAAAATGACATTTGCGATAAAACATTATTTTCGAAAAATTTTATTAAAAATTTTGGATTTTTTAAATAAACTGTAACACACAGATAAATTATATGTCAGGGTTGGTAACCAGTGGAAACATAATAGTTTTGGTGGCCTTATGAGTAAATATGTAAATTATTTATTTTTACACTTTTAAACACCGTTTTAACCATTTTTTTTACTATAATTATAATTGGTTCATTATAATCATTTTTAAACGCCCTGGGTTTGATTTTGTTGAATATACTAGAACCGTTTTTCTTTAATTAAAATTGAAACGTATCATGTGTAAATTTTCAAAAACGGGGTTTGTAGAATTTTTGGATATAAAAAAAATAGTCCACGAGATGCAAAAGATTGCCGATCCCTGATATAAGTAAAGGATAAATAAAAAATAAATTTTATAAAGTTCGGTACAACATTTTTTTAAATTGACTTTTTGGTTCTGATCGCCATTTTGTTTGGATATTATTTTTTATAATAATACGAATTATTATTTCAATATAGAATAACATAATGCAGGTAGTTGTGTGGCTTTATTTAAAAATATTGAATCATTCTTGTTAAATTTGATGGTTTTTAGTATCAATTTAGTTAATTTCAGAGTCAGTTTTAACCTATTATAAATATTATAAGTTTAGAGTATTATAGTCAAATTTTATTAAATTTTAATTTTAAATTCTAAGACCAGTTATTATAACTTGTATCGTATAAAGCAGTGGTTCCCAACCTTTTATACCTCGCGATCTTCATCATTTATTACGAACAAACGAAAAATTTTTTATATCTAAAATATTAACTTTACTCAATTCCATTGATTAATTCATGTATCATAAAAATTTTTTTGAATGAGATTGAAGTAAATTTATTATATTACATATTTTTAATAATTTTGAAATATTTTGAAGCTTACAAAAATTATGTCTAATGATTAAAAATATAAAATTACTTTAAATCAATGAGAAATTTACCACTTTAACACTTAAGTTTTTCTTTTATTTTTACCTGAAACCCAGATTTTGACTTAATTAATAAGCCTAGCTGGTGCACCATCAGTACAAACTCCGCATATATTGTTTCAATTGAAATTTCCTTCTATAAAAAAGTCATCAATTTTTTTATAAATAACCATTATTTTTGTATCTGTAAGACTTTACTACAAAATTAGAATTCTTCCTTAATTTCATTTAAATGAATACTTCACAAAAAATAAAACTAAACAATCAAATAATTTATAAGAATTTTTGACTTCCCTGAGAAATTGGCGACCCCCGGTTGAGAAAATATGGTATAAACTTTATATTCTTATTAGAAAAAAGTTTAATATTGTCATGCATATAAATATAAAAATTTTCATTAAATTCTAGATGTAACGGTAGTTCTTATCAATTTCAAATTATTGGAATGTGGCCTTTTTATGAAATGGGCTCCCACCCCTGGCGTAATCATATTAAATATTATAAAACAAGAATTATACTGTTTAAAAATTTAAAAAAAATAAACAAAAAACTAAAACTTAATTAAAGAAAGTATATAGAAATGTTTAAGAAAAATACACGGATATTGACGCCATAATTGTTTATTAATTTCTGGGGTAATATTATTTAAATGAGGAACAATGTATACAAAAGGAAAATATCAATCATATCCTTCTTGAACAAGATGTGATTTTTACCAACAAAAACAAGGGTGCAGAGTTCGCTAAAGTTTAGCGGCTAAACAATGGGTATTGTATTATTAAAGAACTTTCGAAAGCCCTGATCAATTATCATGTATTTTTAAATAGATGGTACAAAAACATACCTTTTAAAAACTAATACACTTTGTATTGAATTGATCGATTTTTCATTGAATTTCTATCATAGAGTTTTGAACCCTTTGTTATTCAGTTACAATATAAATTTGTGTTATTTTAAATTGGATAATTTGCAGTCATTTCCTAATTAGTTTTGAATATATCAAAAAAATAAAAATAAATTCTCATCTTTAACGTAAATTTTTAGATATTTAATGGAGCTGGGTGCTGATCCAAACGTCGTTGATGTAGATATGTGGACCCCATTGCATGCTGCAGCATATTCAGATAAACTTGAAGCTGTTGTGTTCTTATGTTCTCTTGATAATTGCAACATTGATGCATTAACAAATGACGTAATTTTATTCTCAATGTTAATTTATGCTTATTATTGAATATATAGACTCAAACATTTAGAATGAAAAGGCCATCGAATTAACATACAAAGATGAAATTGCGGATCATATAGAATATATCAAAACATTTCATGTATATTAGAGTGTCACATCAAATATTTTTTTTAAAAAATTTAAAAACATACCCAGTAGATTTAGATGTAATCTGAAAAAAATGACAATCCGATGACTAATTCTGAAAAATACTCATTAATAACTCAGCGTTGATCAATTAAGTAATTAACAAAAAACAGCTAAATTTAAGTTTATTTTCATGTTTTTCTTAATTTTTTTTTACAAAAAGTGAAATTCCTGCTTTGTTTGTGGAGAAAAATTAAAAATGTTTGTGTATTTTAATAAAACGCGTTCAGCTCCATCATTTGCAATATACTTTCTTTTATAAAAACAAAAATATTTTTTATATAATTATAATTATTATGATGATTTTGTTTTGGGGTTTAAACAATGTTTGTGGGATAAATAAATGTAGACACTTTTTCTAACTTTTTGAAAATGTTAATCTAATTTTAGGAGAGACCTTAAGATAGTCATAATACAACCAAAATTTTATGTATCTTCAATACACCAATAAAATAAATGATTTTATAAATTTTAATCTAAAATATATTGTTCTAAACGATTATGTAATTATTCAAAGTATTTTGTTAGAATTTATTTAAAACCGTGACTATATATTTAATTTCGTATTCTATTGTGGACAAATTTAATTCTCGTTTATATTTTTAAGTAAAATTATGTGTAACTTATTGCAAAACGTTTAATGCGTATTAACATTAATTATTAATCCGCATCATCATATTAATAGATTATACGAGATAAATTATACATTTGTATGTAAGTTAAGTTTTGACAATATACTATCTTCGATTTTATTTACCGTTGCACCGTTATGTGGTATTATCATTATGGATTTGTACAATTTATTAAACGTCATTTTGATCAAGAAATAATAGAATATTATGAAAATTATCATAGGAAATGTTTTCAAAAATACATTTGGCACTTCTGATAAACTAAATATTATGGAAATAGATTTTTTCAGATATTACGAAAATAAAGAATTAACCAATGAAGTATAAAATTATAACCGATTCAGCCGAAAGAGCCTTAAAAAAATATACACGATCATTAATTTGTACACAAAAGGAGAAGAAATTCAAACTACAGTGATGATTTTTAATACATTTTCATATAAATGCTTGGATTAATTACATTTCCGTTTATAATATATTTTGGATTAAAATTTATTAAATCTTTTATTTTGTTGATATATAGCGTTGAGGATATATAAAATTTTGGTTGAATTATTTATTAATTTAAATTTAAATTATTTATTAAAATATACAAACATTATTAAATTTTCAACACAAACGAAGCATGAATTCAAGTTTTTGTGAAAAAAAATTAATAAAAACATGAAAATAAACTTAAATTTAGCTGTTTTTTGTAAATTACGTAATTGATTAACGCTGAGTCATTAATGATTATTTTTCAAATTAGTCATCGGATTTGTCATTTTTTTTCAAATTACATCTAATCTACTGGGTATGTTTTTGAATTTCTTTAAAAAATATTTGATGTGACACGCTAATGTATATGTGTAATGGATAAATTTTGTAAAAATATATTTACATGTATATGTGTAATGCATTCCTCAAAGGGTTAGTTGCATAATTGAATTTGAGTTTTGCAAAATAGAGTTATAAAAGGTATAGTCGTATAATACGACTCGTATTCAGTTCGTATGGAACAATTTTTTAAATTTTAAAGCCCGGAATACGCGGCGCAGATTATAAATTTGAAATCACTTATTTTATTACTAGTTATGGTTATTACAAAATTTAATTTATTTATCATGCATAACGGAGGAGTTTTGATTCGGCACAATTGAATTATCTTTAAAGAAATTTAATTGTTATTGCCAAGATTAATTTAAATAGACTGTATAAAACACGACATGGTCCATGTCATATGGATCATCCACGCAATATCAAATTTACAAGTTATACAGTATTATCCTGTTAACACACACAGAATATTTCAATCCGAATAAGTGACGACTTCATGGTCAAAAAAACATTTTAGTATTCATATTATTTTTTTTTCGAAATATTTTATTAAAACAAAAAATGTGAAATAATTAACGGTCCGAAAATTAAAAAAAAAAAATTATTCTGATAGAGCTTATTCCAGTTGATATAAATACAAAAGTTCAACCAGAGAAATCTACGCATTCCTGATGAAAAATAATTTATAATATATTATCAACCAATATTTTTTCAAATATTACGATTAAAATAAAAATTGAAAATGTAAATATTGATCTTACAAATTCAAAAAAAAATGTGCAGTGAACGTCTACACATTTCCAATAAAGAAATATGGGTTTATTAATTAAAGTTTATTATTAATTTAAGTATTTATTAAATTGGTACTGAATATGACTAAATAGGTTTTTATAATTTTATTTTTTCTATTATATACTATAATTTTTTTTTATTTATAATATAATAAGGTGACGACACTTGTAACGATTGGCAGAGAAGAACTCAGATAAGTTCATCTTAAATAAAAATATGTCAAAATCGGGATATGAACTCTAGCGACGCAGCATAAAATTATATGACTATAACCACTCTGCCAGTTAGACATCACAATTGAGTTATATCAAAAGTATATATTCCAATTTCGATTAGTACGATAGTTATATATCACTACAACACTAATAAAGAGTAATACATTATTAACATTATAGCACATTAAGATTTAGATTAATAATACATTATCATTAAAAATAAATAGTGTAATAAAGTATAGTTCACATTTTTAAAAATAATATCAAATGTTTTTAATTTCAATTAAATGAATTAATTTTCACATATTCGTGATAAGTGCATAAAAACACACCTATATGCAAATATACTTTTCGATTTTTAAAAAAGTGGACACCCTACTGTACAAGTAAGTACACTGTAGTATAATTAGGTCGATTTTTGTCATAATTTATGAAAGGATTAAGAATAAATGAAATTTATATAAAATATTTGTGATGTTGACGTAATTTTGAATATAACTAATGTTACCAGAAAATAAACGTACTATCACTTTTAGTTTATTTGGAATAAATTTTAAGCCGAAAATTTTTATTCGTCATCATAGATAAGTAGTTTTGACTTTACATTTATCGCCAAATAAACTAAAATATATAGTACGTTTTTTTTCTGGTCACACTAATATAACTGTAAATCGTAAAAACAAAGGTGAAATGTTTTGTTTTTTTGTACAATGTAATATTATGGATATCTGTAACATGTATCTTATCACCTTTATCTGTAATTATAATTGTCTTTCAAACTTAATTATAAAAAAAATTGTAAGATAAGAAATTTTTATGCTGCCTACACTGAGAAATAATTATAATATAGAAAATGGTAACAATTGATGCTATTTGTAGCATTACAATTGTTCAATTACGTTTATAATAAAACGATGTATAAACGTGTTTTAAAACCCAGCAAAATTTAATAAATAAATATAAAATAATTTAATTAAAAATATATACATTTCAACCAATAATTAAACTAGTCCTTGCCGTTTGAGATCGTGATACGTCTTGTTATTAATCACATTCCCTCGTGAATCTTCAAACTCCTCCTATACATTTAAATTAAATTAATTTATATTTGATATATAGAAATTACTTCATCTTCCGGAATCCACTTGTCTTTATCTTTGGTTTGACAAATTGTTTCCCATACTAAATAAAAATTTTAGACCATTTAAATGTAAACGTTCAATTAAAAATTACACATGAGAGCATCTTTAATTTTCACAATATTAGCAAAATGAGGACTGTTGGGAATTCCTAATATTCTCATACCGGCAGAATGACGCCAGTCACTAAAATGCATGGAAAATGCTTTAGGTCCACGGTAGGAAGCATCGCCGCAAATTTCACATGTATAATGAATATTTAATCCATGCAATTTATAAAGCCAATAAGGAATAGGTTTACCGTCCCACCCTAAAGGCAAATTTTTTGGGTTGTAAGGAACGGAATCAAAGGTTTCAACTTCTTGTTCAGATTCTGAAGCTTCATCGTCACTTTCTTCGTCAATTAATTCTTGTGCAGTTCGCGCTTGCTTTCTTTCAGTGTTTTCTCTAGTATTTTTGCGCTGTTCAGTCAAGTAATCAAACAAATGATATAATTTACACTCCAACCATGCTAATTCAAAATTTGCTTCGCTAAAATAACAATAAAATAAAATTTATTCAATAATTAACCAATTTTTTTGATTCAACTGATTATGAGATATTTAAATTAACGAAAATTATAATTAATATTATAACACGGTTCAACAAAATTAAAATTTTTGCGATACATTATAAGATTACTTTATTCTTAATCTACTCACGATTAGAATTTTAACGATATATAGGATCTTATAGTTTCAGATCGTTAAACTATATTTATATATACCTGAAAAATGATTATTTAGGCTAAAAATAAGTGTTATATGGAAATTCCAATTCGTATAAATTGTAATATGAATTCATTAAAATTAATTTTTAAAAAATTATTTGATAATTTTATAAGTTATTTCGCAGTGGCTTTCTGATGATGTAATTTATTTTTTGTTTTGATAAATCCATCGTATCAAACTCAATAACTTTGACCTTAAAGCCCCCAAGTGAATTGGTTTTTTTCGATAATACGTAAAATTATTTAAAATTATTAAAGTGTTTACTCATCCGCTACAATTCGCGATTAACTTCACGGTTAGCTCAGATCACCCGCCATAGAGTTATTTTCATTTAAAGAATACATAAAAATACGTATTTTAATATTAGTAAAAAATTTAATATTTTGGTTATTTTCAAATTTAGCTTGGTTTCCATGAGATAATTTATGTCTTTTTTTATGTATACGCCGCATATTGTACAAAATTTATCTACATTTTTATAATTACAACTTATTTGTGATAAATTTGAATAAGTAATATTTAAATACATCGCGTTGCAAAAGTCTACATTAATATAAAAAAATTTATTTATTATTTAGAATTTTGAAAGTGGAAATAACTTTTGAACCCGATCTCCAAATATAATTCTGAATTATACAATTTGTTATCTAGAACTTTAGTGTTCTAATGATATAAATTTTATCTGATTTTATTTTTCAGTGTTGCACCGTGTAATAGAGCAATTCCATATTAAAACGACCAATTTT
Source organism: Intoshia linei (assembly GCA_001642005.1). NCBI lineage: Eukaryota > Metazoa > Orthonectida > Rhopaluridae > Intoshia > Intoshia linei. The sequence goes on along the minus strand of LWCA01000031.1, from coordinate 61,404 downwards.
TGTAAAATTAGTAACCTGCCACTTTCTGATTATGACGATATATACATTAAAAAAATCAGAAAATTGAATAGTTTATGATGATTTTTCAATTTGTCTATCGGTCTAAACAAAAATATGCCTGAAGGTCGAAACAATTTTACATTTTGGTGATCAGTGTAATAAATTAATTACGTATTATTAGATTTTCCGTTCGATTTAGTAGTAAAAAATGATTTATCAAGTTGAGTAACATCCTTATTTTTAGTATGAAACAACCTTTGAGCTCGTTCCTCCAAAGACCTATTATATAATACCAAATATGACAAAAATAATATACCCTCCAATTTTGCATCCCAAATGCTGCAAAGCCGATTTCAACCTACCTAATCCTAACGGAGTCAATTCTTGCCAAGAAGAAAAAGGAGTAAGATCTAAATAGGCTCCAGCCTTTGTCAGTGCGGTTGTCGCCTCTTTCTAAACGCTATTAAATTTAAAAAAATTTAAAAATCACCTGCCAACCCTTAAACGTTCCATCTGACCAAGACTGCAAAAAATGTTTTCGAATTTGACCATATTCCTATAATATACGTCAATTTTTAATTATCTTCAGCAAAAATTAAAGTATCAATATAATAATATTACAACAACCAAATCTTTGTTGGGATCAATTCTGCCACTAAATTCTACCAAATAATCCAACAGTTTGTTAAGATAGCTAAAACAAGAGTAGTAATGAATAAAAATATGTAGTATACTTCTTATAAGAAACATTAAATTTTTTTTCTTTTGGAATATCGAAAAGTCGGTCAAAAATTGTCAAATATGTAACATAATCAATTTTCTAAATATTATAATTAAATTAAGGTTTACAACTCTATTACCGCAATTCCTTTAATATTCAAATAAGTGTTAAATATGTCGTTTAAATCTAGATAGCGACCATAACCTTCCACATCTGAGAAAGTGACTAAATCTAAAAAAATAAATTAAATAAACTTTAAACAAAAAATTAGTAAATAAAAATATAAAAAAATGACTTATAACATCTTCATCCTGATTTTCTCGTTGTTTCTTAATAGCTTCAAATTCTGCAGATAACGGAATATGAATCTATATTGAAAAATTATAATTGTCATATACAACATTTTGTAAAATTTACCAAATTTGGATTTTTTTTGTGGTAATTTTTGATGGCTCTCAATTTGCTATAAAATATAGAAATTTCATTTGGCCCAGCAAATTCTTTGATTACCTTTTTTCTAATTCTAAAAAAATTTTGAAGTATTCTTATTTATATTTTATAAATTGCTACCCATCCACATCAGCATATGATTCTTTTAAAAGTCGTACTGTTTTAAGATATCTCTAATTTAACGTTAAATTTAATAAAAATTAAATTTTACGTTAGTTAATACATGAAGACGATAGTTGCTGTTCACTTTATCTCTCAACTAAAAGTACACGTAAATTACGTTATTTTAATTAATTTTGAATTACAGTCTTTCCAGTAACCAATTTTTCTTCAACTATTCCATCTAATAATCTATCGGCTAATTCGTGCCAATATCTCTGCTGTTCAATTATGTTATCCATTATGGTTTTTTATGTTAAAATGGCAATAAATATAAATTTATTGATATTTTGTGGTAACTAATGATTATTCGGAAATGTATCGAAAATTAAATGTATTGTGGATGTCATCGATATGAATAACAATATGGAATAAACTATTTTTATTGAAAACAAATCAGATGCATGGTTCATTTATTAACCATAAACCATTGTTGTCTTTGCAAGTGCTTTTTGATGTAAATTTACGGGCGACAGAGGCATTCAAGAACACATCTATTTTAATTAGATACTGTTTTTCTTTCTAAATATTATTTTTTAAAAAAATACAAGTAAATTGATGCGTCTTGCGTGGAACAAAAATGAAAAATATTATTTGCATATAGTTAAATCAGTGTTTTCCAACCGTGGGGCCTCGGAAATATTACAAATTTATAGGATTATGAAAACTTTAGATTAATTTATTGTTAATTTTATACAATATTCTCAAGTTTATAAGTGGTTATGTGATACTTCAACCAATTAATTCTATTAGAATAACAAAAAGCAAATCTTTAATGATCGTGGCTATTGAATTCAAATTTAACTAAATTGATGAGTACAGTGGTTTCTGTACAATATGAATTAAGAATCAAGTGAATATTAACAGAAATGTATAAGTATTTATTTTTCCAATGGAAAATAGTTTCTAATATATCTGGATCTGGAGTAATCTTTTATAAGATCTGGTTTCATCACAGTTAAATATGTTATCATTTCTATATTTTTCTACAGTTTCAGAAAATAATTCTTTCCATTATTATATTTTAGACTCTCTGACTAATTTTGATTCTCCTACAATTTTTTTGATTTAATAGAATCTCTGGTTAAAAAAGAATTAAAACAACCAGTAGAGGCTTAAAATCGTTCAAATTCAAAAGACTGGCAATTTCCAGCGTTATTTCTTTCAATATATTGCCATTTATACTTATATTTAATGTCCGTTGACGTTGAAACCACTGATTCAATTTTCATAGATTTCCTTAGGCAAGGCTGTTTCATCTGATTCAAATTTAAATTATTACAATTAAGGATTTGTTCACAATTTTTTAACGACTTATTTATCAAACCTACTGAAATTGAGTGTTTGGTGGCTAAATATTTTTGAGATCGATTTGAATATTCGTCAAACAGTTTAATCAATTTTATTTTATCATTTATCGAAAAATCTTTTTCTCTTCAAATTCATATTCACACTTCATATTGAATGAAATTCATATTAAAAACTTTTTCACATAAATACTATACAAATATAACTTATTTTCATGAAATTCATATTATACAGTATTCATATTAAACAGAAACCACTATATATGCAAAATGCCAAATTTGCCATAAAATATTCTTATTCATTATCGTATTTAAATCAGTTAATAAATTAAAAATTAGTTTTACTTAAAATAATTAACCTTTTTCTTAATTGGGCAAATTTTTATTTTTGTGATTTTGGTAACACCCTAATGTATATCCCAGGTACATATTTAGATGGTACCTGACTCATCCAACTATACACACAAAAATAGATTCTATGAAACTACACTGACTTAGTTTGTGTATAAATCTATTTAAATACATATATTTGGAATTTGGTATAATTTTCCAAAATTTCATGATGTAATCGCTCTGTATATATAAATAAATTTACCCTTGTTTTACAATATAGATTTGTTGTATGTGGGTTAAATATTTCTTCTATTTGTGTAGTCTACAATTTAATTTACGTTTAATTTATGTTAATTTGTGTAATAAATAATTTAGATGAGGTATTTCCAACTTTTTAACCATAAGACCCATATTTCAGGACCATTTCAAAACTCAACAATAAAGTCTTTATTGCAAAAATCATTCTCAGAATATGAATTCTTCAAGGTCAAAAACCTTTTCTACTCTTTTATTAAATGAAAAGAATCCTAAAAAACATATTCTTGGTCAATTTTTAAATAATTTTTAATTTGTAAAAATGTATAATTTACCCTAGAGATGTCCAACCTGTCGATCGCCAAATATAAAAAATTGGAATTAATTTTTTATTTTAATAATACTTGTCATTAAAATGATCTCTATTTTAAAATAATTTATCTTAATATTTATAAAATTTAATTGTATTTATATATTTTTAAAAAGTAGTTTATTATATGTGGAATGGGAATTTTACTTATTAACCCTTGTGTATCAATATTATTAAATGATATGCTTGCTACACTAAATTATAACATTTGGATTAGTTCACTATTTCTTATACTAGGTTTTGCCAATAATTTTCAAATATACAGCGAAAGTTCTTAAAATTATTCCGAATTTTAATTTTTAAGTTTTCTAGGATCATACCATATTTTTTATTATTAATTATAATTTAGTTTAATTTTTAACATAGGTAGTTATCAAAAACTTTTTCGAGTCAATGTATTAGTCAATCGCCACTCATTGAAAAAGAAGTCGATCGCATCAAAAAAAGTTTGGGCACTCCTAGTTTACATTACAATAAATGTGATAGTAATAATGATATTTTATCGTTTCGTTAGTACAAGAGGATGGATACCTCTGATATGGACTAAGTTAGTACTACACTGCTAGAAAAAAGTTTGGGACATTTACAGAAAGCATTCTAAAACCTTAAAATAATCGAAACTTGCCATTTCGAAATAATATTATAATCACAGCTAATGTATTGCTCGATTTAATAACATAAAAAAATGTACTAACATTATTATTAGTAATAATAATTTATTACTGTGTAAGATTTTTTGCATGAAAATTCAATGTTTCCATCTTTTAATTTTCTATAAATAAATGTATTGGTACATTTTAATAAATTACCTAGTTATATCGAATGACTTGTAAATATTTAAAGTATTTAGGAAATACTCATATTGATTCATATTTGCATTATTGAATGTACAAACAGCAAATGTATACCAAATTGTCGTCCTTTAAAAATACTATTTATTTAAATTTAAATAAACAAAATTTGAATAAATTTTTTTTACATTTCATTTGAATCTCACGGACCCCAAGCATATAGTTTTGGGTCACCAAGGGGTCCAGAGACCTCAATCGGAATAACTGGTTTAATCGATCTTTTATTGCCTAAAAATTGAAAATAACAGTTGTAAATCGCATTGGTCATATTAATTTTGACATAATTAAGAAATTTTCCAAATTACTTATTAATAAATTAAAATATTCGGCCCCTCATCATTGTAAACCGGGCCATATGGCTCTATCCCTCTACACGGTCCTGTCTTTGAGTGCAAGTTGCATTACGATTTTGTGCGGTTTTGAAAATTTTTTAAATATTGTAATTATTCTTTAATTTAAAAAAGTACAAAATAAAATAATTTAAAATATATCAAACACTTCAGATTTGTAAATAAATATTTGAAACTTTTTTTCAAATTTAGTTATATTATAAAAGAACCCTAGGCCCATTCCCACTTTTTAGAATAAATGATATATGATGTTAAAGTTTACCAATACCGCTCATTAATTATTTTATAGCTGTACCAATAATCATTCATTTCACTGCTAATATTCTAAACTATACAATAAACTAAAATGTATTATTAAAATATTTAAGATTTAATTTTAAATTATTCATTTACCTTGATAAAATTAAAATTGAAATAAGGACCTAAACAATATTTAGCATATTCTCCATTTTCATATAACCCTCTAAAATATAAAAAATTAATTTTAGACTCAGGATTTATGATGCTTTCAAAAATTTCATTTAGTATATAAATACATGTATGTTGTAAACTGAAAGATTATATTAAGAGTAATAAAATTATAATCAAAATCTTCTTAATAGTTGAATGTATGCCACTAAATCAATATTTGATAAAAATCTCTATAAATCCAACGATTATTAACATTTAACATTGTCAATATAAAGTAGAATCGAATTTTTGCGTGAAATCAATAAAAAGGATTTGAATAAAATCAGAAATATTACCTGTGCATGAAAAAATAGCGCCAAAAATTAATGTGAACTAATTAACACGGTAACCTGGCATGTTGCATCTCAAGGTTATTAACACGTAAATAAAAAATAAAAAACAAATAAATGTTGTAAATAACGCGGGTTAAATTTACAAAATTTTCATTTTTTTGATTTGATTATAATTATAATCAGTATAATACTTGCAATTTGCAAGTGGCTACAAATTTATTTTTCAAATAAACTTTTTATAAATTAGATAAAAATAAATTGCGCCATTTGGCAAAATTTTAAAACAGGCATATCTATGTTGAAACATTATTTGAATTTTATTTTGATTGATACATTTGTATTTTCTTTTATTTTATTGGTTAACAATTTTTAATATTTATATTTTGCATACATGTATTTAGTAGGATACTAATCAAAAAGTTTCAGATAAGAAAAATAAATGTATTTTTTTGAAAAATTAATTAATTTATATATTAAAGTTTTATTTTGGTCAAAATATCGAATTGATTAATAGGGAATTAACATTTATACTCACTGGAAAGTTAGATTTTTTATTTGATCTTATTTTTCAACAGTCATATAACTATCTAAAATTAAAAATGAAATTACTTTACTCCATCAATTATAATTGGGTTTTCTGTGTTATTACATTCGTTTTTGTTATACTAAATTAATTATTTATTTATTCGATTTATGCAGTTTGATCTGTTGTAGTAATGCAGCGTTTGCGAAATATCGGTTCGCGAAAAATTTTTAATAATCTACTGTCACATTACATAAAAAACTGCAAATAATTTGTTTGATTCACCAAAATATTGTTTGGCGTCTACTGCATTAATTTTTATTGTAGTGAATATATTGAACGTATTACAAAATTTTCATAGTACACGAATGAGCCTGTAAATCCACATTGGAATGCTGGCATTTTTAGAGAAAGAACTTTCCATTTAATGGGAACTAGAGTTTTTCTAAAATTGCAAGGTTGTTTATTTTATAAATATTAAAATTTGCTTATAAAAATAAATCAAATACAAATAATTCGCATAGTGTATTATCGAATAAATTATTCCAAGAAATATCGAAGAAAAAAGCAATAACAGAACTACCTATTTTTATCTTTATAAAATCATCAAATTATATATACCGTTGTTATAAACCAATTTTTAAAGATTTGCATTTATATACTTTAAACAAATATTTAACTATGCAATTGCTAATCCAACAAAAAAGTTAATATTAGAAACGAACCAAATATTAAATTGTTTCCTAATGTATAAATGAAATATCTTGATGGCTAAAAAAATATATTAATAATACTAATAATTTATCAGTGGTTCTATAAATTAATAATAAACTACCTCAGATGCACGGAGCAGTAGCGGATCTAGGTGGGTGCAGGGGCGGCCGCCCCTGGTTTGAAAATTTACCTATAAAATGTTTTAATTTGTGTATTGATATTGTGACAAATTAAATAATTTTTATTGAACCCATCGTTTACGTATTATGTATATAATCATCATTTATCATTAATCTATGTATTATTTTTTATGCTAATAGCATCAGTTTAAGTTAAATTATCGTTAAGGACCTAACGTTGATCATAATCACAAGAGAATTTGCCAAAAATGTCGATTTTGATGCAGTTAAACAACACAACAGTTGAATGTTCAACATTGAAAAATTTAGTAAAATGAAAACTAGAAAAAAATATAAATTATTATTATAAATAGAAATATTTAATAAACATAATATAAAAATTCAAATTTAAATACATTATATGCATTTAGCCCCAAATCCTAGATCTGCCACTGGCACCGAGTACATAACATTATACGATTGAATCCACGATAATGCACTCTTAACTGAATTTAAATAATTTATTAACAAATGTAAATGCGATAAATTTAATCGAACCATTTTTAAAATTATTTTTTTCTATCCTAAAGATAGTCTTTCTGTATGTAAGTATCCAACTGAGGTGGAAACCTTTTTGAGATAAGGGGATGATTTCGGGAATAATTTTGGATATTTATATTAATTATTTCAAACGTTTAAACCAGTGTTTCTTAGATTTTTTGATGACAGACCCACACAAAAAATGTACATTGTACGGTTTAAATGTAGTTGAATACATGTAAGATACACTACCAAGTTATAGTATACAACACTGCATTATTAATTCATACATTTTAATTTATCTGATTTAAAAATTGCGATTAAATCAAAAAATATAAAAAAAATTTGTCAAAGTAATTAACATAAAAAAAAATTACTTTATAATGAATTAACAGGTAAAATCAACTAATAAAAATAAATTAAAAATTTTTTTTAATAACATATTCCACTATATAAATATTATTGGTTTATTTAAAAATTTATTTAAACTCATTCCTTTAATATGGTAAAATTTAAATTTGAATATATTATGCATTGAAATTTAATTTTTTCAAAATATTTTCCATTTAAGAGAATGATATTACTGTATAGTTAATTTACGACTGCAGTATCCGAGATGATCATATAGCTCTCGGGCCAGATGTCGTTATTATATTGCTTACAATTTTAAAGGCATCCGTAACATTGCATTAGCTTTGTTGAGCAAAAAATTTGTTATGGTTGGGTAGCGTTCGCGCACCCTTTTATTAATTAATGAAAGATTTTTTATTTGGAAACCCTTTTTTAATTTTACACAAAATATAGCACTTAATATTAAATGTGTTTATTTTTGTTGATTATTTACGTTCATTTATTTAAGATATTTAGACTGCGTGTGGTCAAATTTTCGATTTGTGTATATCCCATCATATCCAACTACTAAATATAAATATAAAAATAAGTTTAAAACTTAAAATTCCACGGACCCCCATTTCTCCTAAACCTTTCACGGTCTAAATTAAAAGTTTCTTTATTTAACAAGGTTGAGTAATTTGTTTCATTATAATTATAATTTTCTTTAAGTTCAATGAACATTGTTCATTTTGCATATAATGGATGATGACAAATAATAATCTAATTTATAACTCAATAAAGTAAAAAAATATATTGTAAAGGAAGAGTGAACTTAATAAAGTTGGGAACCACTGATGTAATATGTTTAATTTCATCATAAATACACAATAAAACTTTTACCAATTGATCAGAATCAAAAATAAACATTGATGTGACGTTACAAAAATGTCTCAAATCGTCGAAATGATAAAAATTTTTTATTTTTTCATCTTGACATAAAAAATCCAAATAATTCAATTTCAGTGCAAATTAGAATACTTTATACGACGAAACATTAAAAACAAAAATATCGCAGTGTTAGAGTTATAATGTTCTATTTGCATAAATCTATTGCCTAAAATATAATTTTTATATTGAAATTTTACAATTTAGTTTGTTAATATTTGTTAAAGTATATTAAATATTGTGTATTACACACATTCTGTCTAATAAATTCAAAAAATGGGATAACAATTGTTTTTAAAATTCTTTACGCAAATGTTAACAAAAAAAATTAAGATGGAATAATTCACTTTAAAGTAAAAAGTAATGTGATATGATGGTTCCACCTGAAAAAATTTTGGGAACCACTCCTTTAAAGAATTCATAATATTGAATATTAGGATTTTTAATTTAGATTTTCAATGTTAATTTATTTTTTTGGTGTAATAAAAATGTTTCCTCGGCAGAGCTAAATCCTGTTTGTACGTAGTACATTACAGTCAACCTAGTACAATTATATAATGTATAAGTAAAGATATATACTACATGTATACATTCTACAACTTGCCCATATAATGTGTACATTTCACAGTTTTACAAATTCTATACGATATATACATTCGTGTAAATTCATTTATTGACATTTAAATAATGTCTACAACTGACTAAATATATTTAACATGTAAAATGCATTTTCTCATATTCTACGTTGAAAAAATTGATTTTATTGACAAAAAAATTCCCTAATTGTTATATACGCAAGGGGTTCCCACAATTTTTTTACAGTGGACCTACTATTTAATTTACTATAAAATGTATCGCGACCCACTCAAATAAAATTATTACACATTTTTTGATTCACCTGTAAAAGCTGCCATTGAATTTTGAATTGAATTTTTATTTTGTATATGTATAACAAAAAATTATAATAATGAGCGGTAAAATATTTTTATGACGCTGCGGTTAAAAGGTTAGAATTAATCGTTTAAAATGTATTAAAATAAAATAAAAGTTATTAGAATAATTTATAGTTAAATGTTAAGAATCACTGCGTTACGCCACCGAAATATATTTTAAAATATGAGTAACGCACATTATCATGAATTTGTTTACATAATATTTTAAAAAGTATATTTACATCAAATTTTAATAAAGTTACTTAATTAACAATAAATTAAAACATTGTTTGGTAGTATTGCAATGAAGACCACTATTCAAAACCAACCACCTCCACAATACCGAAGCTCAGAATTTCAACATGAACAAGGAACAACACAACACGTAATAGTTAATCAACCTCCACAAGATACAACTGTAATAGTTCAAAATCATAGTAATAATTCGAAAAGACTATTAATTACAATACTGCTATGTGCCTTTTGTACACCTATAGCAGGTATACTTAATTTAAAATTTAAATTTCTAATTTTTAGGGTTCATTTACTACCTGTTAACGGAATAACTAATAATTTTATCTTGTCAAAATTTTAAAATAAATTTTTTCCAAAGCAAATAAAGGAATATTTAAATTTAGATAAAAAGTTACATTTAATAAAATATATACATATTTAAATTAATTGAGCTTTAAACTGCCAAAAACTTCAGATGGTACAGACATGGGTGTGGTATCGACTAAACATGTATTCTAAATGGCAAATATATAAAGATAAACCTATATCCTTTTCAATTTCCTTGTCAGAATCGCTCATATCAACATCAATTTCATATTCATCTGGAGCATTTTCAATTCTGAATACAAATTATTATACACATAAAACATAAAAAGAATTACTCATTGGAAGGTATAATAATATCTTTGATTGGTTGGTTGCTTAAATTTTTAATTTGACTTTCTTGGTCTAATGCAGACATGTCATCGAGTGAATTTTCATTTTTTTTTGATATTTTCGCTTGAACCAATTTTGCATTAATCTAAATATTATACACATATTTGACAAAAAATTACTTCATTTTGATAATATGCCATTACAGAACGTTTGACACGGAGCATTTCACGCATAGTATCTTCATTTCCATATTTGAGTTCAAATTTCTTCCAGGCAGACCAAAAATTTTCATAAATTCGAGGATCGCACATTTGAGCACAGTGAACATACAACGTCCGACTTCGGTCAATTTCCCCCAATTGAGCTTCCATTTCCGCATAACATTGGCAAAGCTTCCTTGCGCCATCATCGTTTATTATTTCAATGGATTTTTGAAAAATTTTGCGAGTATTAGTAATGGAATAAACTTTGCGCATATAGTTCAAATAAAGAATGGAAATTTGGTATTTGTGTTCCATTGGAACACTTTCGAGAGCTCTTTCATAGATTTCAGGTGCGTGGTACCTAATACCATACTTTTCTTCAACAAAGGCATATAAAACGTAAAACTCGAAATTGTATTTAACGGGGCAAGATTCGAGGCATTGTTCAAAAAGATCTCGCAACCTTTCAAGTTTACTGCCACCATAGCGTAAAATAAATTTTTTAATATAAAATGACCAGATTACACAAACATTTGGCCATTTAAATATTGCGATACCTCGTTCGTAGCATTTAAATGATTCTTCAAAATAATAGTGACTTTCAAGAAGTTGAGCAAAATTAATAATTGTCTGTGGATTAGCTATTCTCAGATCCATTATTCTGTAGTACACTGCCTTGACCGTATGAATAGTTCCATACATCTCCTCGCAATCTGCATAAAGTAACCATAATCGAAGTGACTTGTAAACTCTGTTTTGAACTTCAACGCCTTCGTCATGATACGCTCCTTTAACTGAACCGGGAGTAATTGCTCTTTGAAGTAACGATAAAGCTTTTCTATGATTGTCGTTTTTTAACAACAATTCAACCCATTCACACCACACTGAAGCTAAATCATCCACTTTTCTAAATTTCTGCATAATAGCTCTTTCAAAAATATAATTACAATTATTTGAATCTCCTTTTTTGTGATAAAAAATGGCATAATCAATCCACAACTGTTGCATACTACCAATAGATTGGCGAATATCCACAATTTTTATTGCTTGTTCATAGGTATATATTACTTTTTCTGGTTCAGATTCAAAAATTCGTGCTCGATTTTGCCATTCCACTACATTGTGCGGGTTTTGCCTTAATAACACACTATTCAACAATAACGGTCGGTCCTCTATAAGAGATTCTAACCTGCCTAATAAAATTTCCAGTTCAATTTCATAATCCTCGTCATCAATACTTACATTTTCAACTTTTTTGTTCATTTTAGTTGAAACCAATTGTTCTTCAAAATTTACGAATGTGTCAAAGACTTGACTGAAATCTCTTGACGTTTTTACAGTTTCAATCGCTTCATGGTAAATATCTCTCGCTTTTTGAAAATTTCCGCCTCTAATATAATAATTTGCTAGAGAATTCCATAATAAACCAATTTGGTCCGTATATTTTGAGATTCCATACCTCATAATTGCATCAACATCAATCGACACCATTTTTTCAGGGTATTTCGAAATTATCTGACATAATTCATTCCATAATTGGAATTTCGTTTTTGAATTTTTTGAACAAAAATGTTCATCATTTATAATTCTTATCAAAACTTGAGCTGCTTCCTCGTAAAACTCACAATCTATTAAAAAATCGTAATATTTTTCAATATTTTCAGGTTCCAGTTGCAAATAGCGGTTATAAACACGTATTGCCATTTTACTGATACTTTTTCCGTGTAAATTTATAAATGTAATATATTCTTTCCAAATTCGAGAATGTTGTGTAATTGGCAGTGCTTTTAGAGCTCGATCAAAAGCATGTCGGCTTCGTGTTATTCGGTTATTTCTTACCAAACATTGGCAATACTCAAGCCATAATCTAGGCATCTAAAATAATCTATTAAGTGGTATATTTCGACTTTATAGAAGGTTAAATTATAAAACAGGCCCGTGGGGGGCTGGGGCCATATGAGCGAGTCTACAATCATGAGGGCCTACTTTTTTAATTTATTAATGTGTAATGTTAAAAGATTTCTTAAATATGCAGAAATGTCGATAACCAATGCGATTTCGAAGGGTTAATTTTAATTTTTAGATAATGAACTATCGATTAAGCAATATACAGAGGTCCCATTTTTAAAAAAAATTTACATGGACCTACTTCTGGCTCTTCAAGGTCCTGATTATAGCACTTTAAATTGCATGAATTTGGATATTATAAATTCTAATAATCATTTTTATATATCGTTCGCCGCTAAATGGCCAATTGAAATAATCACAATTTGATAACTACAGATCAGGGGTGTACAACGTGCGGCCGTGGGCAATACATCTGATCATAATGCAATATATAATTTTACTTCAAATTGAAAAGTTAAAATGAGACTTTATTCAAGGTCTATATGAAATATTTTAATACAAAAAATTACATTCTTGACTTTGCCCCAGTTTCTCAAATGTTAGCGAAGGGCACACAAAATCATGGAAGTCACTGATATCTTTTTTATGTCATTATTAATATTTACATATTTTTTTATGTCTTCCACTCTAATGTATCAACAAATCGGTTTTTAATGGAACTTTTTTCTGTTGTCCAATTATTATTAATTATTTAACGAAATATTAATGATTAATGTCTTTTCAAATAAAATATTAGTAAAAGGAGATTTTTCAAATTTTTTTAAAATCAGGTTTTTTCTTATGGAATCCGTCAGAACAATATTATTGATCTAAAAATTTGGTAAAAATTGATTTTTAAAAAAAATATTCGTAAAAAAAGATTTCTTCCTTAAGAATTAGTAAAATTTTGGTTTTTTCTCATAAGATTATATTAAATTGGATGATTTAATTAAATATGTTCAAAATTGCAGATACGCCTACAATCATCTAAATTTTCGTATTCACCCCTTGGGTGACTGGTTAACCCCATGAGAAGCACTGCATTCATCCTACTATTGCTATTTATTCCGATTCAGATATATGACAAATGTGGTGTTAATTCATATGAGTGAATTAAGGATTAATTTTAATTGAAAATTATGAATTAAAACTTGCTGATATTAAAATTTAAAGAAAACTATTTTATTAGACCTAAAATTTAGGTCCAGAGTAAACTTTCTCAATGTCTCAGTAAATTTTGTGCGGCCGTAGTATCAATAAAAAAAGTAGCATTGTGGCTGAATTAGTGGAAAATAACATAAAATAAAAATGTATTGTAAATTACCTTATTCATATAAACAAAACAGCGATCATATACATTGAAAAGTGCATCAATTTGTCTGTCTGTACAACACAATCTTTTTGTTTGAGTTTGGCGTTCCAAGGTGTAATGGTGCCAGAGTTTATAGCTAAATTAAATTTTTATCATAATATACTGGTATTTCTAACCCACCGTCGAAATATCCCCGAGAAAGGAGGGGAAATTAGGAAATATGAAAATTCACGCGTAATTAAAAAACTGATTATAACATCCATCAAACTCTTACCACTCTTGTAAGGCCATTGGTGAAGTGGCCACCGTATTGTTTAACATTTTTTTATAAAAATAAAACCTGCCAGGCAAATTCTTCAATGCACGTTCAAATAGTAAATTTACAATATGAGATTCAGTGTCTTTTTTATGTTCCACATAATTTAGCCAAGCCTTAACAGAATATCGATTACGTTGTACATCATCTTCAAATAACAAATCATCGTCAGTCTTAAAATATTATATTAATATCAGAAAAATTAAATCATCAATATAGAAAGTTAGAAATTAATGAAATAATTTTAAATATATTGTAGAAACAAAGTAGTTTTTTCTTGTTAAAGTCTCACTGTGTATTTTTTTTAATGTTTCATTCATAATAAATACAATAAATACCACATAATCTCCGTAATTGACGGTCATTTACTTGCGATGAAATATTTGATATGTATTTGTCATAGTTTACAATAAAGTTATTATTTATTTCTGCGTACATAATATACGGTACATTATACATCTTTAGTATGTTACTACAGAAATTTTTGTGACTTACCAGGTCCCGAATTGAGCAAAAATGTTAAAATTATGATAGTTACGTTAATTACAGTAGCTAGTTAGTTATTTTTAAGTGAACATCAGTTTGAAAATGTATCACGTAAGAGTTGAAAAATATGTAAATTTAATTATGTTCATATTGGGAATCTGAAAATAATTTATGTATCGATAGTTTAAAAGTAAGATTCCTAAATTCAATTTGACCCTTTTCAACAGTGTCGGTTAGTCAGCGGCCTCTAAAAAAATTTTTCGATTTATTAAAAATTACCTGGATATTTTCGAATCGATATAAGATATTATTTTATAAATGATATATTCATCTCAATGGATTTTTTTTTTTAATTTTTTTAATAATCCCTTATTTATAAATCAAGTATATATAAGTAAGTAAATCCATAAGTTATGGACGCTCAATTTTTCAAATAAAATCGCAATAAATATAAAATTGACATGAAACTTTCATTGAAACTATATTTTAAAATATAAATAGTTTAGAATAGTGTTTTAATATAGGTACACCATTACCGGTAATAGTTGGCTTAAATTAAAAAAATTAATTTTTTA
This sequence comes from Intoshia linei, assembly GCA_001642005.1. NCBI lineage: Eukaryota > Metazoa > Orthonectida > Rhopaluridae > Intoshia > Intoshia linei. The sequence continues at coordinate 46,089 of LWCA01000031.1, read as the reverse complement.
TGATTTTAACGTTTTTGAGATATTGAAGTAGAATAAATGTTGCAAATAAACATTATGTCATCATCATTAATCGGTAATAAATTAGACTATGAAATATACATTTCCAATTCCAATTTTAAAAGAAAGAACTGAGGTTACGTTACTATAATAAAAGAAACCTATTAACCCGAATAGAGTATTATAATACCATATTAAACGAAATTCATTGTTAATATATTTTTCATTTCAAGGTATATGTTCACGACGCAAAAAATTTATCATTTCTACAAAGCAAAACAGCTTTTTGACTCACTTCAGTGATTATTTAGGATGAAATTTTAATTTACGATTATTTATAATACTGATTATAGAAATTCATTACAAATTTTATGTGATAGTTTGCAGAACTAACCTATATTACCGAAATCCCTGTTCCGAACATCATTATACCAAATTGGACTTTAAAAAAATTATGTTCATGAATAACATAATTATTTTGGCTTTTATATGTAAATTGTCAAGACAAGAACCGTGTATATGTTACTAGATATATAGAACACTACGCTTCGGTTGCAAAATTTTTAAGGTGTCTATAAATTTTCAGGTGGTAGCGAGGTTGGCTCTAATAGTTTTTATGTATTATTTTTAATTAAAGTGCATTATTATTGTTTAAATTTAAAACCATATTTCTTGAAAAAATTAAGGTATGCTTAAAAAATTTAATTACCTTTAAATCAGTAATTCCAGATTCAAATAGTGTACGGACCCCATTTCATAATATTTATTTTTTTAGACCCCATAGGAAAAATAAAATACAAAACATTCATGAAAAAATTAAAAATTTTTTCTCATATTATTAATTTAGTAAAAGCTTGTTTTTCAAAAAAAATTAAAAATAAGGATTTTTCTCTTCAGGGTTGATAAAATTGGATTTTTTTATGTTGTGGTTTAAATGAATGTTTCAACAAAATATCGATAAAAGTCGATTTTTCTATGAGGGTTTGAAATGGTGTTTTGTATTAAATTTTATTAATAATGGGATAAAATAGGGATTTTTTAAATTATAATAATAGTAGTCATCTAGAATTTGAGATAAATTGCCAAAATCTGTAACTTTGTAATAAATATTAGAAATTCTTTTATTTGAATTTGATAGACCCCAAGGCATATAGTTTTTGACTCAAGAGGTCCAGGGACTTATAAAGAACCACTGATTTAAATGTAATAAAAAAGTCGGTTAAATTGAAACTCTAATCCCGAATCAAATTCACTATACTCAAATACCAGGAAACGATGAAAGATATAAGTATGCAATTTGTGTAAATAAACATGTGTATAATCTAAAAAAATACTTTTACTTCATTTCTTAATTTTAATGTGAAATGGCACACGTATTTGAATAAAAAGGTGATTAGTACTCAATTAAAATTGTCTTTAATTAAAATGCTTAAAATCTAATATCGATTATTTTAGTGCATTTCAAGGGTTTCTAATATTCGATCATAAAAAATTGTCGGTCTATACAGAATATACCCAATATTTTGACTACAAACTACAAATTATATACCAAAAACTCGGAAATTTTTATCTCATCTTTTTAGCTTTATTTTTATTGTAATTATAATTATACGAGGTTATAATTACATGATTAATTCACAGTTTCAATATACAATTAAACAAAATCAGTTAATTAAATTTAAAATTCAACAATATTATCGATCAATTTTTATCGTTTGCCAACCCTGACTAGAACAAATTATCTTATTTTACATATCAACTATATTGTATTAATATATAAATTAATTTCTACTTATGTATGCCCAAAAATTGGAGGGGTCGTTTTTGCAAAGGTTGAGATCGGCTGATACAGAATTTAATACAACATGGAAATGTTTATTAGATATTATAAATCACGGATAAATTGTTTGGTAAAATTAGAGAGAGTGTATTATCTGGTGTAAGGATTAAACCAAAATTCATCTCATGTTTTGAATTTTTAAATTGATTGATTTGTTTTGATATACTTGTTTTCTTGTATATTTTGGTGCTAATTTTATTATTCGCAAATATTCCAGTCGTTAAAATCTAAAATCAATAATAAATGCGTAAGATTTGTGAACTTTGAAAATTTTATTTGTTTTTCAAATAGTCATCAACAATATAATAATGATTATACATCATACTGTTAAACCTGTCAACCCTCTTATTAGTGAAAGTTACTAAAATAATCATTAAAATCAAAAAAATTTAACTCAACTTGTTATTATAATTAACAAATTACTACAGTATATTTTTATTTTAATTATATTCTTACTTAAAAATAAAGTGAATACAAATCAGTGGTTCTAGATTCAAATAGTGTACGGAGTCCGTACTACAGACCCTTATTTCAAAATATTTATTTTTTGGACCCCAAAGAAAACATGAAATATAAAAAATTTATAAAAAAATTAAAGGTTTTTTTCATAAGATTTGGTAAAATGGTAATTTTTATTTTGTGCTTTGATTGAGTGGATTTTTCTCATAAAGTTTGGTATTATCAAATTTTCAAAAAAAATATCGGTAAAAATCGATTTTTCCATGAGGGTTTCAAATCGTATTATTTATGAAGTTTTATTAATGGTGGGATAAAAGTACGATTTTTGAAATAATAATGTAGTCTGCGGTAGGCTGTAGTCTAAACGATCTGCAAAAGTTGGGATAAATTACCAACTTCTGGCAAAAAATTTAAATAAATATTGAAAATTCTCCTATAAAATTAAAAAAAAGTTGATTAAAATTTTTTTATATTTTATTTGAATTTCATAAAATAAGGAATATATTATTTGACCCAAAAGGTCCAGGGACTCACATTCGGGAACCACTGCTATACATTTCTGTTTGTAACCATTTATAAACGTAATAAGCTTATTATTCTAAAGAATAAAAATTCTGATACCATTTTGAAATACTTAACATTATCGTTAATTTCAACCTACGAACCTTGCATCTTAATGGCCTGGACCGAAAATTCCATATTAACGAAATTACAGAATTTTCAATTTCGTCAATGAGGACTTAGACAATATAATTTTACCCATAATAACAACCACTGTAAAAAAGCATAAAATCTCATAGTCCTAACTAATACAGATGACAGTGTTCGATTTGCTAATACCAGCAACCCTTTGGTGGTTTTTTTAAATATATAAATAACTAATAAAGACTAAAAATAACTAAAAAAAGAAGTCAATTGTAAACTAAATACATTCACGCTTGTAAATCTCACAAATTTTTAATGTTTTAGTACTCGGAAAAAGCCATTTTTCTTTCATTGTTTAATAATAAATTGGTTATTTATTTTGTGGTTGGATTAAGAGTTTTATCTCGTAAGTTTTTGTATAATCGAAGTTTTCAAAAAATTTAGGGAAAGAAATTTTACCTTAACTTAATGCTTAACGTTTGGTAAAATTAAATTTTTTATTTTGGGGTAGGACTAAGAGACTTTTTGTAAAATATTAAAAACGGATTTTTACATAAAAAACTTAAAATGGTATTTTTTATTAAATATTATTAAATTTTATTAATGGTGGGAAAAAGTGGGATTTTTAAAATAATAATATAGCAGTCGTTTAGGCTTAGGGATAAAATCCCTAAAAACTTTACTTGTGTGGGATACCCTTATTTCCATAATATTAATTATTTAATTAAGTATATAATAATGATTTATTTAAAGTTTTATTTAAAAATATACCCTTGCAAAATAGATGCATTCTTGATTTGTAACAAGCAGAACCAAAACTTTTCCATTATCTGCACATTGAATGTAATCAATAATACACTCATCAGAAAGAATTTCAAAAGTATCAATTTTATGTTTCCGGTTCAATTTATAATCAAAAATGGTAATAAAATGATAATCATGTACAACAAAAACGCGTTTACTGAAATGAGAAAATGAAATTTTTGGTAATTTCGAAATATTTTTAGAAACCATTTCAAATCCATACGTCAATAAAAAATTGTTATTACAACACGACAATATAATGTCGACAATATTGACAAGTAGGGTATTCCATTCAACCAATTTTTCGTGTGTTTTTTCCATTTCAGAACAAATTGAATCAATAAGATAAATCGTATTCAATTTAATTTTTGGCATTCTTTTTTCATTCATTTGTTTTATTTTCAAAATTTTTAATTTGACTGAAACATGTTCATTTTCATATTCATTATTGATATTACGTTCACTCAATACACTGACAATAAAATTGAGAGATTTAATAAAAATATTTGTATATTTAAAACAAATTTTGTAGAGTGTATCGTACACAGTGGTGCAATAAATGTACTTTTTTTGTATAGGTAGAGTGTGTCTTTTTATAGGTGATTGGAGGTTTAGTTTTAACGGTGAAATGATGTTACATTCGTAAAGTTCGCCTTGAACCATTTCAATTAGTATTGTCAGAAAAAGTAAATGAAGAGTAGTATATTCTGTTAAATATGGAATGTTTTTCGGTAACATTTTAATGATCAAACGTTTATATTCAAGATTTTCGGATTTAGAAAAGAGTTGACTGGTTAAAATGTAATGAACACCTATCCAATGGATTTCCAATCGATATTTGTTGATATATTCCAACCTTTTGTTTCCGGAATTGTTGAGATAATCTATCAATACAACATGCTTAAACATTTCAGAAATTTTGCTTTCATTGAAAGATCCAGTAGTTTTGACAAAAGTTTCAATATACTCGGTACATTTTCGGTAAATTTCTGTTAAAATGGTATTATTAGAATTAGAAAAAATTTCTTTTATCAATAAATGAGCCGCCATGCAAATATCATCACAATCAATCCGTAAGATATTAAGACATTGAAAGATAACATCCAAAACTTGAGGTACATTATTACCTTCTTTAAAAATGTTATTATTCTTCAAAATAAATTGTTTATAAAACGAAATTGATTTGGCGCTCAAATATTCAATGTGGAATTTTGAAAAAACTAGAAATAGAGATTTGTTTGACTGGAACGTATTACTAACGCATAGTTTAGCAATAAGTAAAATTATATTGGGTTTTAAATTTGTTTTATTTTTATTAAGATTGACAAAGTAATAAGGCATATCTTTAAAAAAAATGTTATGATTAAGTAAAAGGCGGCAAGATTTTTTGAAAATTTTCAATGAAAATATATTTTCGTTATCATTATTAATATTTGATATAAATGATGAATTTAAAGAAATTAATAAAAGAATTGTTTTGAAACAAACATTGATTAATTCGTCTTTGAATGTACTTTTTGGGTCAGCATTTTCCGAAAGTTCGACGAAATGATATTTTAAAATGTACATCATGGTCACGACGTCAATAGATAATACTGAAAGGCACTTTATACGGTTAATATTGAGGAGAGGTATTCTGAGTTTCACGGGAAAAGATGCATGTGAATTCTGAAAAGATTCAAAAATATCGTTGGGATCTCTGGAATTTCTTTTAAACTTGTTTAATTTTTTTTCTGCAAAAAGTTTTAGAGAGTCAATATTCCGACGTTTCAATGCGTCGGAAATTGTAATTTCTGGGTCATTTGACTGTGATAAATTGAAACAAGTATTGATACTGTTTAAATTGCTATCAATCATTAGAGTTACTTTTCCATACACTACACGGTCCAAATTTCCACTATCAATATTCCAGAGGAAAATGGAAGAATTTACAAGTTTAACAACTAGTAGATGGTTAACACAGCAAAAGTAAAAACTTTTTATTGTAACAGGGTGTCTACTAGCGATAAACTCGTTTTTGCCATGTAATAAATCATCGACACTAATTATTGATTCGGATTTGGTTAAAATGCAATGTTCCAAGCTTTTGTCGAAAATATTTGGTGGAACAGATATTTCTTGGATAGTGTCATTGTGTGAAGAATAAATGTACATTGGACCCATATCTATATTATTCAAATCCCACAACATTACGGATTTGTCTGAATTTATAGATATGAACCAATTCTCCATATACCTATTTCGATCATTATTATAGGGATAAAACAACATTGTTGCGAACATTCTGGAAGACATTTTCGATAAATCAATAATTAAATTATTATATTTATTTCCTTCGAAAATTTCAGATTCCATAAAATTATTGAAAATGGATTCAAACATTTGAATGAATGAAATTATTCCATCTTCAAACCCGACAGAAACGACCTGGGGTAATTCGAGATATGTATAACATAAAACTTTTTTATTATTAATTTCATCAACATTTTCAAAAATTCCTGTACTATTCAATAGAGTCCAATGTTCTTCAAATTGTACACTATGGCAAAATTTGACATTGTAGTTTTTCGGGGTAATTTGCGTCATTATGATTAAGTCTTTAGTAAAAGATAAGCACGTGCAGTTTGATAAATCTCGAGAAATAAAAAATTGGGAATTTAAATTGACTTGCAAGGCAACAAATTTTGAAATGTCAATCTTTTTTACCTTTGACAATTCTACCTTTAATTGTAAATCGATTGAAATTTGATAAATGAAAATTTGACCTAATGTAGAAATTGTAATAATGTCTTGCTCGTTAACAAAACAACCTCTTTGGAAAAAGTTTAACGTGTTTTCTTCTTTTATATATTCAACGTTCAACAAATTGAATTTTCCGATATCGTATATCACAAATTTTTGGAGAAAAAGAAACATTAATACACGAGGATTTTTACAGTAATGGGAAATGTTCAAGGGGCATTTAGTATGCAAATCGACAATTTCACACGCATTTACGTTGCAAGGATCATTTTGGTTTATAGGCCATTTTGATTCTTCATTCAATATTTTTGTCCACATTATCAATTGACCACCTGGTGAACAACCAATTATCACCTCGTTTTGGTTTGATGACGGCCAACATATTAAAAAAATTGTAATTTGGTTTATTGCACTGATATCATCCGGTTTAATTACTAAATTTGACAACAAATTTAAGGACAAGGCAGAGTATATCTTTATATATTCATAACTTCCACATGTCAACAAAACACCCAATTTTAATCTTTCTATATGGTAAAATTTGACTTCTGAATGAACGCAAGTTTCTGTTAAAAAATTTACACATTTATTCAAACCTGCATTCCATACGCTAAAACCACCAGAATTGTCCGTAACTGCGAAAATTTTGTTTTCATTTTCAATTAACGTTATTGTGGATATCTCGTCAGTATGACTTAGTAGAAATGTAGTCGGACAAAGTAAATTATCTAAATTTTTTAATTAACACAGTAAATTATCACAGAATACTACAACTTAATTAATAAACATTCATTCCGTAAAATTAGAATTATAATTCAATTGGAATGTAATTTACTGTACACATTTACATTTAGTATAGATAATATTCTTAAACCCAACTATTTTTACTTAAATCCACCCATTTTTACTTCAACCCAACTATTTTTACTTAAATCCACCCATTTTTACTTCAACCCAACCATTATTACTTAAATCCAACCAGTTTTACTTAAAATAACCATTTTTACTTCAATACAACAATTTTTACTTTAACCCAACCCTTTTTACACTAACCCTTAAGTAAAAACCCACTTTTACAAACTCTTTAGAGAAAATTCCACTTTTACCAATCTTTAAGAAAGAATCCATATCTATATTATCTAAAATTTAATTTTTTTTGTTGTAAATTTTTATTTGTTTTATCATCAGTGTAAGTAAGCATAAAAGTGTTCATAACATCTGTTTATAATCCTTCTATTTAAGATCTTCACTTTGTTTTGTTTGTGTTACTTAGTTTTTATAGTATACTCCGCAATTCGGTAAAATTGGATTTTTCCCTTAAGGGTTGGTAAAACTGGAATTTTTCCTAAAGGGTTGTTAAAACTGAAGTATTCTTTGTAGGTTGGTAGAATTGGATTTTTCGTTTTAGGGTTAGTAAAAATAGATTTTTCCCTTAAAGTTTAGTAAAATAGGAATACTCCCTAAAAGGTTGGTAATTTTGATTTTTAGTAAAAATGGTTGGATTTAAGTAGACTCCCTTTAGTATATATTATAGGTTTCTCCATCTCGATTCACGAATTTTCATCGCGTATTGACGTGTTAAAAATTATTTATTTGCTTTTCGGCCATTATTGACAAATTTGGCAAGTGTATTAAAAGTTTCGTTAATAGAGATAAAAACCCTACATAAAAATAATAAATACAACTTTTACCGTCATAATTTTCCCAAATACAAATGGATCCTTCTTTAGATCCAGTTAAAATGACATTATTGGTAGAATCCCAACAAACGGTACTTATTGAATGTGGAGGTGGGTTTGAATTATCAATGAAACACCAATTTATGTACAAATTATCCTTGTTCATGCCATCGCATTCATGAATTGAGACTGAAATTTAAATGAACTTTCTTTGTAGTAATTTAAAATTATTGATTAAAAATTAAATTGAGTGGACGGGAATGCTTGATATATAGAAATCTCATTTCAAATTTATTGATTTTATTAATATCCTATCTAATATTGTTGCTATATAAAATCGTGTTTGTTATTCACCAAAAATTAAAAACAATATACAATGTACTAACATATTGTAATTATATAATCGATATAAAATGAGATTAATTTATAAAAAGCACATATTAAATAATATATAAGTTTTACAAGTGATTGTAGACTCGGTAGTAACATCTCTCAATTATTTAGATATGTGGGGTCATATAGTACAATATTTTTAGTGTCTGCAAAAAATGTGTCTACAAATAAATAATTGGTATAACGATGTTATCCTAATCTGTAAATTTACGCATAAATTATATTTATTAATACATTTACATACTATGTATTCAACTAGGTTGACTGTTATGTGCTACGTACAAACAGGACCTAGCTCTGCCGAGGGCACATTTTTATTATACTTAAAAAATAAATTCACGTTGAAAATCTGACTTAAAAATTCTACTATTCACTATTATCAATCCTTTAAAGGAGTGGTTCCCAAATTTGTTTCAGTTAGAACCATCATATCACATTACTTTTTACTTTAAAGTGAATTATTCCATCTCAATTTTTTGTTTGTTAACATTTGCGTAAAGAATTTTAAAAACACTTGTTATTTCATTTTTTTAATTTATTAGACATAATGTGTGTATAATATTAAAAATAAAGTAAAAACAGTCTAATCCTAAAAATTATCATAAATAGCAAAAATTAAAGAAAAAATAAAATTATAAAAACCTATTTTGTCATTTTTAATGTGATAATATATATTAAATACCAATTTAATAAATACTTAAAAATATCAATTATGTATCTATAATTAATGGAATCAGCATCTTATAAACATATTTTAGGTGAATTTGACCAATATTGCAAAGGATTGTAATATATATAAAAATAATAATAACAAAGTTGTATTACTTTTAGTAATTCGTTTTTGTAGTTGTAATTTAAATTTTAAACAAAATGTTTTGAAAATGAGAATTTGAGATTGAAAAATTGCGTAGCAATGAAAAATATTCTAAAGGAATGAATTATATAGATTTTCACCTATATTTCTTTATTGGAAATGTCTAAAAATTCAATGCATATTTTTTTGAAACTGTAGGATCAATATTTACATTTTCAATTTTTATTTTAATCAAAATATAAAATATTTAAAAAATATTAGTTGATATATTAAAAATTATTTTTTATTGGGAATGCGTAGATTTTTCTGGTTGAACTTTTGTATTTTTATCAACTGGAATAAGCTCTATCGAAATAATTTTTTGTTTTAATTTTCGGATCGTTAATTATTTCACATTTTTTGCTTTAATAAAATATTTCGGAAAAAAAATATATGAATACTAAAATGCTTTTTTGACCATGAAATCATCACTTATTCGGATTGAAATTTTTTTAAATTTTAGGGCTGTTTTCATTCCAAAAAAAAAAAGGGTAATTTGTGGTTTTGCCCTGAAGATATAATTTTTTAAATTTTCCAACTTGTTTCATTTTGAAAAAAAAAATTAGGGTTTTTGACCCGTAAATTGTTATTACTAATGCAGTAGTCGATGTGATTTGTGTTTCAGTCCGTATACCAGAAAGGAAATTATAGTAATGATAAAAAATATAAACACTCACTTTATTATTTTAGACTAGCTTGACTGTTTTGTACTTTGTACAAACTGCACCTAAATGCACCTAACTCTACCTATAGTGGACCGTTTTAAATCTACCATTTAGTAAAATTTTTCATAAAAATGCTACTATTCACTAATACCAACCTTTTAAAAGGGGTGGTTCTTAAACGTGTGAAGACATTATTTAAATATTTATTTTTTAAATTTTATGACCATTAATATATTTATATCAAATTTAATTTAAGTTCTAGGACTTTACTTTTAAAGAAATACCACATTTAATACCGCTGTTTCCAGTTAAAAAACCCATAAAATTTCAATATCACAAAAAGCTAAGCTTTTATTATCAAAAAAGCAATTTATTTAATATCAAAACACATAAATTCTTTTTTATGTACATAACTAAATTTCCCAGTAGTTGAAATGTAAATAGTTGTATCGAAAATTTCTGATAAAAATTCATTTCCATTTTATATTATTTGAAAAAATGCCCCATTTTCAACATATCTTTACTGTATTTTTGTACTTTACAATATAAATTGTTCAAATTCTTATTTGAAAGATTGTTGATTTTGAACAAGGCAAAAACATGCAAAAAATTTAAAATAGTTTAATTGTACAAATAATATTATCTACTGCCAGGTTTTCTACAAAAAAAATTTCTAGAGATATTTACAGGTTCAGACATTGCAGAATATTTTCGGTTAGAATTTTTGATATTTAATTTTTTATCCGATTCCCTTTTGGGTTTAAATAGAGTGTCATCAATTATTGGTAATTTTAAAAATATTAAATTTCTAGAATGCAAAGAAATTTCAATTTCATAGAGGTAATTAATAGTTTTTGAAATTAATATTGGTATATATGCCAATATTTTTTGATACACATGAGGGTTCATTACCGAATAAGTATACCTATATTTTATATTATTAATAAATAAATCATATGAATAATCAGGTTTAAATGTTATATGGTAAAGTTTTGATTCAAGAATTATTTAGAAATTCTTCCATTTGTCTGATTTCTGAGTCTATTATTAATTAATAAAGAGGTGCGCGAACGCTACCCAACCATAAAAAATTATTTGCTCAACAAATATAATGTAATGTTGCAGATACCTTTAAAATTGTATGTAATATAATAACGACATCTGGCCCGAGAGCTATATGATCATCTCGGATACTTCAGTCGTAAATTAACTATACGATATTATAATTCTTTTAAAAAGATATTTTTTATCAAATATTTATTTTAAAATCCTAATATATGAACGGATTGGGTTTAAATAAATTTTTAAATAAAACAATTATTATTTTACGTTTATAGTATTCTATTAAAAATAAAATTTATCATGTTTTTAAGCGTCATTTTTACCTTTCGTTATTTTTAAACTGGTAAAAATTCTTATTTTAATTTCTTTGGTATTAATCTTTTATATTTAATTTAATCAAAATATAATTAGATAAATTAAATAACATGTACAATGTAATGTTATGCACAATTAACTTATTTACTATTAAACTCTGTACATAAAAGCAATGAATATTACATAACTTTTGTGATATTAATTGAATGTAATCAATGTTAATGTATTTATTTTTACTTACACTCATTGATGTTAATAGAAATTAGACAAAAATTTACCATACATTGGGATATTTAGCAATATTGAGTTCATCCAGTGAAAAGGTTCGCCAATCGTTACAATTTTTTAAATCTTCCTGATACAATCGTATAATGATAAACTTAATTAAATTTTTATCAATAATGTGACATTTTTCATGGATAAATTTAATAAAATTTCCGTTACTGAAGGAAAGACATTGAGGGTGACTTTTGAAATATTTTATTTCATCAAATTTTAGTTTTGCCGGTTCAAGTATAGTGTAAGGTTTATAGTTGAACAAAATAAACAAATTTTGTAATTTAATAAATTTGAAAATTTCTTTAATAATATTATGTACTCTAGTGTATTGTTGGTAATATTCTTCAAGTAAACACATTTTAGTATTTTTGCTATTTTTACATAGAAAATATACAGACAATAAATCCTTGATGAATTCAAATTTTAAATTTTGATTAGGGTGTACAGATCTGATGCTTGATAATTCAAAAGAAAAAGATCTTTGTCTTTTATCATACCAACTTTTGTAATCTAATTGATATTGATTCAACAGTGACAGATACTTGCGACATTTTTGATGTATTCCACTTTTAAAGTTTACATCCTGTGAAATCTTTTGATTTTCGTTATTTGTACAGATTAAAGAATTGGTTTTATCCAGCATTAAATCAAATATTTTATATTGCAGGGTATTTGATAGTATATAATTTAATATATGGACCAGTTTAATTGGATTAATAACAATACGAAAAAATAATAGAAATCTAGATTGCTTTTTTCAAATTAACTAATTTAAATAAATTGGATTCAATTATAATTGTATGTATTCAATATACAATGTATGTCAAATGTAATGTTTCATTGTTTCAATTAATTGTTACAGTTAAAAATATCACGTAGTACATGTCGGTTATGTAACTGTCCTTGATTTTTTCTTTTGACTTATGTATTAATTAGTATTATGTGATCAATTTGACTTGAAAAGGCTTATTATTTTGAAATATAATACCCACACTGAGTAATTATGATCTTGCTTGTAAACTTACATTACAGTTAAATAAACTTATTTCACTTAATTGAATCAAAATTGGAATATTAATCAGAATTTGTACTTTTTATTATATTTTTGTACTTTTATTATCAAGTTAACGTGCTAAGTAGATTTTGAACTAAATTTTATTTATTTTCAATCTTACTTTTAATAATGTAGTGTACAATGTACATAAAATCCTTTTTTATTTACATAATAACTCAATTTCCAAAGTAATTAAAATTTAAAAGTTATATCGAAAATTTCTGATAAAGATTCATTTCATTTTATGTTAATTTATAATATTTTCCTAATTTTCAACATATTAACTTATATTATTAATATGCATATTATCAAAATTTAAATTTATATATGATTCGTGATAAATTTCTAGTGTTTAATTTTGTCTAAATGCATAAATTATGCTAATTTTGTCACTTTTTTCTGTTGATTTATAAATAAGCAAAGTTTTTTATTATCCTTTAATTTACGATTGCGGTATCTAGGATGATCATGGAGATTCTAGACCAGATTGCTAAATTATATTGCACAAAGTAATTTAACTATCTGCAACTTTGCAATGCATTGTTGGGCAAAATATTTTTCGTTTCGAGGTAGCGTTCGCGCACCTCTTTTTGTAATATAAAAAATAAAAATTTTAAATTGAAAGTCTTTTTTAATAATTTTAGTCAGATGTCTTTATTTGGTAGTTTATTTATTTTAAATGTACGGAAATCGCACTTTTTCTATGACTGAATTAAAACATTTATAAAATTATTTACTTTTCGATGTAGAACATTTCCATTTTTAATTTTAATCCAAACATTAAAAAAATATTGGTTGATAATATTTTAAAGTAATTGGGGTATTTGACCTTGAAGGACACAATTTTTGAAAATAACATTTACGATAAAACATCACTCTCGAAAAACCGTAATAGAAATATGGAATTTTAAAACTTAACTCCTCTTACTTTCTTAAATAAACTGAAACATGCAGACAGACAAATAAATAAATAAACACATATTATAATAATGTGTATATAGTTAATTATATAATATATTATATATTATATAATATAATAATTTTTAATTTAATTACTTTACATCAGCGGTACCCAACATACTTCACAGTTGGTAAATAAGTCCCTAAACTGAAAAAAAATAATTTCGTACCCTCATATTAAGTATAATTTAGTGTAAGTATGACACTATAATAATTTAAAAAATTGTTCAAACTCTATTTGACCAAAAATGGAAATCTGAAAAATCGTTAATGATTGAACTATATAATATACTAATTATATATTTAATATATATAATAATATAAAAATAATTTCTGGGACTCCTTATCGGACCTTTAACCTCATAAGGAGACCGATAAAAAGAAAAAATACTTATAGTAAAAAAAGATATAATACTTTTTTACACTGGTAGACCTTCATTCATCATTATTAATTCTATATTTTTCAAAATGAGTGAAATTCCAAACGGACGGTAACATATATAATCTTACTAGGTTGACTGTTATGTACTACGTACAAACAGCATTTAGCTTTGCAGAAAAGACATTTTTTATTCTACCAAAAAAATAAATTCACGTTAAAAAACCCAACTTAAAAATCCTACTATTCACTATTAAAATAATCAATTCTTTAAAGCAGCCATTTTCAACGGGGTCTACAGAACTTTTTTGGGGCCCACATCAATAAGAAAAATCTACTAGAAATGTATCCCCTCGTTAAGAATGGAAGTAGGGAAGCCGATAGGCGTTTTAGACATGGTTACGGAGACCCTTGCATATGAGTGGATCTGGTTGTTACAACTTATATAAAAGGCTACGCGATTTTTGTTTGTGTGTCTATGTGTGTGTTCCACTTTATTGAAATAACTACCACTCTTAGAATATTTAAAAGACTACATTTTAATTACAGTTTTTTCCGAGACGTATAATAAGATAAATTTCAACCTTCCAATTTTACATCTTACAGGTCAAAAACCCCTGTTGTCCCTCTTTTTGAAAATTAAAACGAGTTGAAAAATTAAAAAAAATATATACGCTGATGCGGATTTTNAGTTACTTGATAGTTTAACATTATAAATTTGAATTCAATGTTTTATTTTTATATAAATTGTAAACTCTAACATCATTTATTAGTGTATTGACTCAATTTAGTCTTTGTTGTATTTTAATATTTATAAAATGACATTCTATTCGTGTTTACTATCAACACGAAGTTTGCGACACTAATACATGAACATTATATAATAAACTTTAATTGCACAAGTTCCTCATTTTTCATTTTTTTAAAATTTAACTTGGCTAGCACTGGTATAGAATACACAGACTGTGAAAGGGTTAAAGTCTAAATCTATATCTAAGTGTAAGTTGTTTATTTTATTTTCAACACACCTTAAGTAAAATTTGACAATGTAAATCTCTATAGAAAATATTTTCATATTATAAATGTGAGCATAAATTAATCATTAAAATACTATGAAATTGTGTTCGCTAAATTGTCAAGACACCTTGAGTATAATTTTAGAATATAAATCTTTATAGAAAATATTTATGCAATTTTTACGATGTACAAATTTATTATGAGTTTAAAATTTAGTACTGTTTTTGAAAGATAGATTTTAACAGATAATTTATTATTGACATAATATATGAATATCGAATATGAACTATGATGTGATATCGAACTTAAATAATAAAAATTATGTTATTTATTAAATATAATTTTTTTAAATTTTAAATTGTCTAGGGTGTTCGGCGAACACCTTGCACACTATGACGTTACGCCACTGATCTCTACTCTTGTATGGTCACTGGTTGAGCTATATTTTGATCAAGGTATTGATAAAAATGATGATCGTTTACCTAATGTGATATGCAGCAACTGCCAGAAAATTGTCCATGAATATGAAAATGATATTTTCAGTAGAAAAATTGAAAATTTTGATTATTTTAAACTCACCATTAATTCTAAACGGAATATTCGATCTTCGCTGAACAAAACTTGTTTATGTACAATTTGCCTATCACAATTATCATTCAATTTCAATAGTAATAATGATGTTCTTAAAATTAAAAAACGTAATTCTTCTGGACGTCCAAAAACAGGAGAGTGATTTTGAAGTGTCAAAAAAATTAACATCATTTGTATATAAAAATATGTCAAAAAAAACCTTCGCCAATGATAGTATGCAGCTTTTGCCTATCAACATTAGCTCGTGGTAAGTTGCGTTCCTGTACTGAAGCTATGAGAGTTGACAATATTCAGGTACTTGTTGAATCTGGTAGTTAAAAATGCACAGATAAAGTTACATCATCTCTGATTAAAAATAAATTGAAAAATGAAACATTACCAGATAGATAAAAAAATTCCGAAGGAATGAATTATATAGATTTTCACCTATATGTCATAAGATTTTACTCATAAGATATAATTTTTTTAAATTTAAATTTATGATATTGTTTATAATTTTAAAATCCGCATCAGCGTATATATTTTTTTAAATTCTCCAACTCGTTTGATTTTCAAAAGAAGGTACAACTGGGGTTTTTGACCCGTAAGATATGAAATTTGGAGGTTAAAATTTATCTTATTATACGTCCCGGAAAAAACTGTAATTGAAATGTGGTCTTTAAAAAATTCTAAGACGCGTAGTTATTTAAATAAAGTTGAACACATAGACACACACACAAACAAAAATCGCGTAGCATATTATATTATACATATATGCCATTTCAATTAACTTTTACAAAATGTTTGAAGTCTTTCAAAATTAAAAAAATTTGAATTTAAAAGTTTTAAGACATTGAAATTTCCATCTATTTAAATTTTTGGAGAAAAATATACATTTTTGACTTTTACTCAAAAACGCTACTAAGAATTTTTTAATTTTTTTTTAAAACACTCCTGAAAGTGTGCCAAATCAGAAAATGTTGAAATTTTGGATGAGTAATTTTTTTGAACTAAATGTCAGTTCTAAATTTAGAAAATAATAATAAATAAATAATAAATTTAGGCTGTGCATTATGAGTGTATAAATTATATTAAATAAAATAATAATTGAATAATTATTCAATTATATAATTCATATATATAAATATAATGATTAATTTATAATCTGATCAAATATGCGTTTAAATCGAATCAAGACATTATAATACCTGTTTTATTGTTTAAGTTTACGTATTTCAAATTTGAGTTATTTATACTGAATACCAGACGTAACGTAACCTAACGTTTCTGAGACTTTACGTGTCGGAAATATATATTGTCGCTTATTCAATACGTTAATTAATAATAAATACAATAGTTAGCCTCTTTTTAGAAATATACTTTTTGGAACGCGCTTTAAAATTATTAACATTATCGTTAATTTCAGTCTCCGAAACGCATACCTTCACAGTCAAAACCTCAAATTACCCTTTTTTTAACATTGAAACATGTCCCAAAATTATTTTAAACATAACTTCTGGTATACAAGTAGCTATACTTTCATAACTATTGTTCTGGGATAGTTTTTAAAATCATAAACATTACTATAAATGGAAACCTCAAAAAAGATAATTATCACGATTAAAACCCACATTACCATTTTTTTTAAATAAAAACAGCCCTAGAATTTTATAAAAATTACAGGTGGTACAGTTGTATCATTTTAACACACACAAAAAATTTCAATCTGAATAAGTGACACCTTCACGGTCAAAAAAGCACTTTAGTACATATTTGTATTCATATTTTTTTTATTTTGAAACAATTTTATTAAAAAAAAATATGTGAAATAATTAACTGTGCCACAATTAAAAAAAAGGTTATTCTGATACATATTATTCCAGTTGATATAAATACAAAATTTCAATCCCAGAAATCTACACATTCGCGGTGAAAAATAATTTTTAATATACTATCACTCAATATTTTTCAAATATTTCGATTAAAATTAAAATGGAAAATGTAAATACAAACATTGTATTGATCAAACAATTTCAAAAAAAAATGTGCATTGAACGTGTTTTATTCAAATTGTTTCATCACAATATTTACGCGCTTTCCGTGCTCATCTTAGATTGACAATTTTGTGTGAAGTAATACACACGTCAACGCAAATAATGAATATTGTGCTATAAATTTCAAAATTAAATATCATTTTAAATTATTAACGCAAAACAATTAATAAAATTAAACGGATAAGTTCAATTGGGTCAAAGTAGGCATGTAAATATTTAGAATTTCAAAACTGGAATAACTTCTTAAGAGGATCTGGAAAAAAAGTATCTGCCTGTGAACTGAGAGGATTATAATGATATATGTTTTAACATGTTACATTTTTCAGTACCGCGCCTTGTTAATTATTATAAATAATACATTATAATTTACACATTATCCATTATTTATCGGATATTGATAATTTACTGGACTGAAAAAATTAAAGATGCTGCTATAAAATGAAACCATAATAATACATGTATGTATTATTGACATTGTATGTAATCTCTAAATAAACATTACAATGCAAATACTACTGGAATAAATAAAGTTTCATTAATAAAACTAATTGTATGCTGAATCGAATATGAATCTAACCCACAATGAATATGAAATTATAATGCTTGTCATCAAGGTGTTGATGTTTTTAAGTTTTGCGTTCATATTTTGGGCTGTATGTGTAATTATAACGAAAAAAAACTTTTCCGTAATGTTGTGTTTCACCAAGTAAGTTGATGATATTAATATAACTGATTATTTTCCATTTAGCAATATTGTTTTGTGTTTTTTTATCACAAATATATGGGCTTTGATAAACTTTATATTCACAAACAACATGAACCATGCAAAAGATAATTGTCTCAGTTTAGTCACGGTTATATTGTACATGGTAATACGTTCTTGTGTGTCGGCAAGTTTCACGTTTATGGCAATTTCAATATTTTTAAAACTGGTCAAATTTGAATACTATAATAAATGGTGCAGTAGTACGTGGTTCGTAATTTCACCGTTGTTGATTTCAACTTCTGTTATTGTGACTGTTGCAAGCATTGAAACGTTGATACTGCTCTTTTTGCTATCAATAAAAGATTTATGTTATATGCCTAGATTATTGGACGATTTCTTCTCCATCTACAGACCGAGTCAGAACACCTTACTGGCTATCAAAATGACTTTAACGACACCATCTCTATCATTATTAATGTACCTATTCACGTTTTTAACATTGATTACTACCACCATCACAGCTCCAATGGGTAACAGAAGTGAAACCTTACGGTGCTTCTTGGCTGCAATAATAAACTGTGCCTGTGATGCATTTTTCTTGTTTAGCTACATCAATAATTATAATTTAATTTTGCCAATTTTGGTAGAAACCATTGTAATGTACATTACCTTGATAGTACTAGTTTTGATCATGGTCGATGTCAAGGGGTTCATGTCCGACGTTGTTTCAAAAATTAGGTTTATTAGTTTATTTTATTTAAAATTTATTTTCCTTTAGACTGCGAATTATTCAGAAAAAGTCTATATCAGATTCTGATGTATGTTCAAACGATAAATACAAGTCTATTGCCGATGCAGTTGAAAACGTGAGTAAGAAGAGTTAAAGTTACGTTTAATATTGTTACATTTTTGTACATTTGTTAATATATTAAATACAAATTTGTTTTCTTTTCGTATGTACAGCCAACGCCAACATAAACATGGCTCCGACTAATGATGTTATTCCACCCACATAGTATATTGTAGAGAACACTGGATATGTATCTTTAATTAATACTAAACAGAATTATGTAGTTTGTCAAATAATAATTACCTGAAAGGCGACCTCCAATTATGACAAAAATTCCAACGATAGCCATATAATACGAATATGCAACGTTGATTTCGTGTGGGTTGTAAGAAGCAGGAAAACAAAATATAGGTAGTATGTATTGACTGACTTGGAAGAAGGAGTATACAGCATATAGGGTAATTTTTAGATAAACATTAGAAACAACAGCCAAAGATAAGTGGCAACTTGAGATAATAATCATTGTGAAAAAATATTGATACTGTGCAGAAATTTTACATTTGTCTCGACCAAAACCAATGAAAAATTTTCCTAATCCTCCACAAACACTGACTATTGAAAAAACGTAATTAACCATATAATCGGAAGCATCGTTGTGTTTTAAATGTTGCACAATATAAATGTACGGATTTGAGGAAAACGTTGTCAATGGAATGGAGCATAACAAAAAAAAGATAAACGTTGGATTTTTAAAAATATGAATGCAAAATACCACATTAGCTTTTTTCAGAAATTTAATTTTACATTTTTGATTTACTTTATTATCTACACTATTTTTGTTTGGGACTTGTTTTAAAATTACAATTTGTTTTAGTTGTTTTGAATCATTATTGTTACTTTCAACTATGTCTAAATTACTTTCAGTTTTTTTTTCGGGTATAACCGATAGGTTGATATATATAATGGAACATGTACTAATAATGACAAAGAATGCTGATGATACAATATACATGTAATACTTTGAGTATTTTGTATGGGTAAAGGAGAGGAAGTGCGGAAATATGACTCCTCCAACTGACGATCCCACTGTGGTAATACCTAATGCAATTCCTTGTCGTTTTGAGGTACATCTAACAACACTTAAATAAGCTACTTTATACAAAAATCCCAAACCTATTGTTGCCACTCCGCTAATCATTACTATAACATATATCCATAAAGGATAAATATGATAAAGACACAACGGTACACAAAAAATTATTGCTCCAAGTACTCCACATATTAGAAAATTGGTTTTCCGTAGTATAAAATATATCAACACACCTAAATTATGGTATTATTTAAAATAATCATATTAATTAAAATATGTACTTAATTTGAAGTTCGACCGAAATCTATTGATTGAAATTTTTATTTTGAAATTACAATATAAATCTGTTAAGATGTAGAACTAGTACCGTGAAGAGCCAGCATTAGACTCGGGCCAGATACAATTTGTAAGCCCCTAGTAATGTGTTTTTTTACAAAATGGGACATTTATACATTGCTTAATAGATCGTTCATTATTTAAAAATTAAAAATAACAATTGAACTGTTAATAGAAAAATTTATTATGCTACAATATCCTAACTTATATAAAATGCGACGCGATTTTTGTTTGTGTGTCTGTCTGTGTTACTTTTTTGAAATAACTAGTACTCTTAGAATTTTTTAAATACCACATTTCAATGACAGTTTTTTCTGGGACGTATCATAACATAAATTTCAACCTCCCAATTTCACATCTTAACAGTGAAAAACCTCAGTTGTCCCTCCTTTTGAAAATCAAACGAGTTGGAGAATTTAAAAAACGCTGATGCGGATTTTAAAATCATAAACATTATCATAAATTTAAATTTAAAAACTATATCTTCAGTGCCAGAACCACAAATTACCCTTCTTTTTTTAATGAAAACAGCCCTAGAATTTCAAAAAATTTCAATCCGAATAAGTGACGACTTCACGGATAAAAAAGCATTTTAGTATTCATATATTTTTTTTCCGAAATATTTTATTAAAACAAAAAATATGAAATAATTAACGAATCCAAAAATTTAAAAAAAGGATTATTCTGATAGAGCTTATTCCAGTTGATATAAANGAAAAGACATTTTTTATTCTACCAAAAAAATAAATTCACGTTAAAAAACCCAACTTAAAAATCCTACTATTCACTATTAAAATAATCAATTCTTTAAAGCAGCCATTTTCAACGGGGTCTACAGAACTTTTTTGGGGCCCACATCAATAAGAAAAATCTACTAGAAATGTATCCCCTCGTTAAGAATGGAAGTAGGGAAGCCGATAGGCGTTTTAGACATGGTTACGGAGACCCTTGCATATGAGTGGATCTGGTTGTTACAACTTATATAAAAGGCTACGCGATTTTTGTTTGTGTGTCTATGTGTGTGTTCCACTTTATTGAAATAACTACCACTCTTAGAATATTTAAAAGACTACATTTTAATTACAGTTTTTTCCGAGACGTATAATAAGATAAATTTCAACCTTCCAATTTTACATCTTACAGGTCAAAAACCCCTGTTGTCCCTCTTTTTGAAAATTAAAACGAGTTGAAAAATTAAAAAACGCTGATGCGGATTTTAAAATCATAAACATTATCATAAATTTAAATTTAAAAAACTTATATATTCAAGAGCCAAAACCACAAATTACCCTTCTTTTTTTAATGAAAACAGCCCTAGAATTTCAAAAAATTTCAATCCGAATAAGTGACGNTTAAAAAAAATATATACGCTGATGCGGATTTTAAAATCATAAACATTATCATAAATTTAAATTTAAAAAACTTATATATTCAAGGCCAAAACCCCAAATTACCTTTCTTTTTTTAATGAAAACAGCCCTAGAATTTCAAAAAATTTACAGGTGGTACAGTTGTATCCTGTTAACACACATAAAAAATTTCAATCCGAATAAGTGACGATGTCACGGTCAAAAAAGTATTTTAGTATTCATATATTATTTTTCCAAAATATTTTATTAACAAAAACAAAAACAAAAAATGTGAAAAAATTAACGGTCCAAAAATTAAAAAAAAACGATTATTCTGATAGAGCTTGTTACAATTAATATAAATACAAAATTTCAACTCCAGAAATTTACGCATTCCCGGTGAAAAATAATTTTTAAAATATTCAACCAATATTTTTCAAAATATTTCGATTAAAATCAAAAATTGAAAATGTAAATATTGATCCTACAATTTTAAAAAAAAATGTGCATTGTACGTCTACACCAGTGTTTCCCACCGTGGGGTTAGACCCCACTGGTGGAGCATGACGAACTTTTTTGGGGACCTGGGAAATATTACAAATCTATAGGATTATGAAAATTTTAGACTAATTTAGTGTTAATTTTATACAATATTCTCAGGTTTATAAATGATTATGTAATACTTGAACCAATTAATTGTATTATTATTTATTAGAATGATAAAAAATAAAATATATCTTTAATGATCGTGGGCTATTGAATTTAAATTTAACTAAATTGATGAGTATATTCAAAATGCCAAATTTGCAAATTTGCAAAATTATCCGACTTTAACTATTTTTGCTAGGATTGCTTTGTTGCCATTTCCATCTTCTTATTTACCAGAATGCTGGTTTAGTGCAGTTTTAGACTTACTAAAAAAAATAGACTACAACTTTTAAAAAAGGGGAGATTTACGATTAAAGCTTACAACATTAGTACCTAATATTAATAAACTCTGTCAGAATTGTGAGACTGAATCGTCTCATTAATTCTAAAAAATAAATACATTATTATTGTTTTTATTATTATTTTATTATAATTTGCTCGAATTTTTTTTTAGTGGAGCATGGAACTTTTTTTAAAAGTAAAAGTGGGGCCTAGCATAAAAAAGGTTGGGAAACACTGGTCTACACATTTCCAATAAAGACATGGGTGAAAAATTTATATAATTCATTTATTCGGAATTTTTTTTATTGCATTATAATATTAAAATTTATGACCAAGCCAAGTTTCTAGTTATAAAAAAAGCTTTTAATTTCAAATTGAAAATGGGACAAAAAATGAGTCAATATTCATGATTCTATAAACATCAACCAAGGGATTTAAAATATTAATTTTTGACAGGGAAGATTGATAATATAGACTTTTTATTGATTTGATAAAATAAGTAGTAAACAATTAATAATGCACTGTAAACAATACCTACAAAACATGTTCCATTTTGGGAACATTGACGGATTAAAGGTTAATATTAATAGTTCATCAAGTTTATCATCTCGCAAAAATAGAGTACTCCATGTCTTTTGACTATCATTCGTTTTACCCATATGTAATGATTTATCAAAAATTGTCATTATGATTAACTTTTTTTGGGGATCCATAGCAAAAAAAAGTTGAGAATGCCTGCTTTAAAGGAGTGTTTCCCTAAATCTGCTTTAAGTGGAACCATAATATCACTTTGCTTTTTACTTTAAACGGAATTATTCTATCTTATTTTTTTTTGTTAACATTTGCGTAAAGAATTTTAAAAACAGTTATCGCATTTTTTTAATTTATTAGACAAAATGTATATATAATATTAAAAATAAAGTAAAAACAGTCAAATCCTAAACATTTTCATGAATAGCATAAATTCCAGAAAAAAATAAAATTATAAAAATTTATTTTGTCATTTTTAATTTTCGAACATAACATACCCGATTCCAAATTGAGCATTAAAAAAATTTTATTCTTGAATGCCATAACTATTTTGTGTGTTAAATTTAAATATCAAGCCGAGAGCCGAAGGGATTTTGTTAGGGATATACGACACTATTAGTGTTTAAATATCGGTAAATTATTACCGGTAATTATTTTCGATTACAGTTAATTTAAAGTTTTTTTTATAATTATAATAAAACGTTTATTGTGTACTAAAGTTTTTGAGATATTGATGTAGATTTGAAATAATTATATCAATTTACATATAAAAAATTTTAATAATTGCTCATCAAGTCGTTCTACACTTGTTGACAGTAATGATTAGATGTGAAAAAAGATTGTCTCCTAATACTTAGAATGAAATATTTTTTTAAATCCTATTTTACACCTGAAAGGCTGAATAAATAAACTTTTTATTATATTTTGTTTTTAATTTTTCGTCATAGAAAGTATTCTAACTTGCACTAAAATTGAATCCTTTTGATTTTTAATTTCAAGGTGAAAAAATAGAAAAAATGTTTATTATTTCGACGATTCGAAAATTTTTTTTACGTAACATCAATGTTTATTTTTAATTCCGATATATTATGAAAATTATATTGTGTATTTATGATGAAAAATTGTATTCGAAATTGTTTTTATCTATTCTTAATGAATTTTTCATCGTAGAAATAACTAAATTGTTCATTATAATTTATTCTATTTAAAGATGATTTAAGCCAGGTTTCTTAACCGGGGGTACTAGGACCCATAGGGGTGTTAGAATTAATTTCAGGGGTGCTGGAAAATCTATTCTTATTTTTTAAAATTTAAATTAAAAATTGTTAATAAAAAAATCTAATTAAACTTATTTTATCACTTAAATAAATGTATATTGATATTTGCAAAAAATTCGCAAATAGAACAATGAATACGTAAAGTATGGATTTACTGGACTTATAGAAAGTGAGAATAAGGATAAAGCTCAATTCATGAATTGTCATTTTATAATGTGTAATTCAAATCTTAAACCTTGTCTCTTAAAACAAATAGAAAAACTTCCAAATGATGAAAAAAGATTTATTGAGAATTTTCGCATTAAGAGAGCACGATATGACCAAAAATCGAAAAGTAGATATAGATGGGGAGATAAGTTGTCACACGATATGAGAGTTGGTTTATTTCAAACAAAACCAGATATGATAAACTTGTTTACGATAAACAACAATAAAACTATCATCAAATACAGCTTATATCTATATTTATTAATTATATTCGATAGGGTGATTTTTTTAAATCTCAACAAAATACGATTTTTAAGTTGAATTTAAGTTATCATTTTTTATTTTTGCACTAAATTTGCACGGGGGTACTAAATTTAAAAAAGGTTGAGAAACCCTGATTTAAGATATATTAAAAAGGTATTTACCGGTGATTTACCGGTGGTGAAAATTTTATTCGCTAAATTACCGGTAATGAAAAAGTCGGTAAAATGGAAACACTAGACACTATGCATAGTTTGCGAAAAAAAATTAGAATTTTATTTTTCTTTTATTTTGCTGGGTGGTTTTGTCTCTGAAACTATGGTACTGTTTGTACGAAGTACATAACGGTCACGCTGGTGCGATTATAAAATAAAAATTTTAATTCATTTTAAATACATATACGAGTGCAACTTACTAGAATGTATAATCCAAGTGCTTTAAAATTTAAAAATGAATGCAATCATTTAAATATTATTTGTGTGAATATAGTAGGAATGTTAATTTATAATTTATAACGGTAATTATACTATACTGTGTTTTTATAGATTTATAGCAATTTTCTCATGAATTAAACAAATAAATGGTTAACTCAGTGAAAAATATAAAATAAAAATTGTAAAATAATTAAAATTGTTGCAAATAAAAAACATGCAAGTCTTTTATCTATTCAAATTAATGACAATAAATTTTATATTCAAAAAGACTGTAGATATCAAATACTATGTTATGTGACATATTTATACCCCAAAATATTATTTTTCTCAGATTTTTTAACTTTTATGTAAATAACGTTATATTATAAAGTGTGTATTTTGAAGCCTTAAATATTTTAAATTTAAAATGTATTGATTTATATCCGAGGTTCAATGTATATATGTAGATCTATCATATAAATACTAAATAGGGTGTGAGACGACTGGTCCTATGGCTCTATAATACAGTAATGTAGTTATAATAATATAAATGTGGGTTTAGTAATTGAACCTGAAATTTTAATGAGTAAAAATAATTTTTAGTAATAATCATAATGGTTCATCATATATTGATGTTATTAATACACTAACACCAGTATAATTAGATATTTGCCATACTATATACATGTACACTAAGGTGTATCATGGGTATTTAGAAAAAATATTCTTAGAGCTTAAAATTATAGTATTACTATAATAATAACTAATGTAAAATATTTTCGGCCAACTCCTAACGCTGAAGTTAGCCTGACCATTTAAATTTTTTTATATATATACTATATATTAAAAAATTAAAACTGAACTTTATTTTAACGGAAATTGGCGTTTGNACAAAATTTCAATTTTAAAAATCTACGCATTCCCGGTGAAAAATAATTTTTAATATATTATCAACCAATATTTTTCAAATATTTCGATTAAAATTGAAAATATTGATTCTACAATGATTGAATTTAAAGTCAGAAAAAGATCATTTTCCAGTGGTTCCATCATGATTTGGGATGCTTGACATACTGTGGGACTATTATTATTAGAAAGTTAGACCATAGGGTGAATAATGATTCATATATTGGGATATTATTCGAAGATGTATTTGTTGACTTGAAAAACATCG
This sequence comes from Intoshia linei, assembly GCA_001642005.1. Lineage (NCBI taxonomy): Eukaryota > Metazoa > Orthonectida > Rhopaluridae > Intoshia > Intoshia linei. Next base: position 19,258 of record LWCA01000031.1, on the reverse strand, counting down.
CGCCAGGATTTATTTTCCAACAAGATCATGCCCGACCTCATGTAGGCAAGAAAACACTTTTGAGGTTTGCGTCTGAATAAATACAGTTGTTGATTTAGTACTTTATGTGCCAGATTTGTTTCCTATCGAAAATCTGTAGTCTATAATTAAGAATCGATTATGTGATGGTACACAATCTAATTAGAAAAAAGTATCTTGTGGCAAAAGATATCTCATATTGTCTAGAAAATCAATCTACATGAAAAAAACATGACCCGAAAACTTAATCAATCTTTTAATTAAAATTTATGAAAAGTCTTATTGAGTATTTCATTTTGTAAGGCAAAATATTATAATTATCAATATTTTGAGATTGTATTAAAGAGATACTTTATTGACTATGCCCAAATGATATGATATTGAATATTTACCTATTATGTCTGGCAGCGCGTATGTTAATGTGAGAAACATTACGACTTGAGAATCTTTGATATTATACTTTTTTTGGAAAACTTTAAAAATGACTGAGAGAGTATATGTCCATCCATCAATCACAAAAAAAATTAAAAAGGATGAGATAACCACAAAAATGGGATAATATTCTGCATATGCTTTGAACATTGAATCCTATTTAAAATACTATATTTATTTTAGTACAGTAGTTTGAAAAATTGCTGAATAATCGGGATAAATATTAGAATATATTCGTATCTACGTTTGGCTTTCAAATATAATTATATATTATAATGCAAACAAACGCACATACTATTTTTTCTACAATTTTGTTTATATGTGATAATGCAAAAATGTAGTTCAGATGTGATGGTTTTATATTGGAAGATGAAAAATAAATATTCATTTTATAATAAATTTTATTATAAAATGATTAATTATAATTATATAACTATTGTTATTATATTAATTATTTGTAATAATACAGCTCTGGTATCCAGGGACATCGTTCACGTAATTATCAAACGATTGAAGTTGGTGGTACAAATGTGAATATAAATGTACTACGTGTAACACCGGAACGTTTATACTGTTCAAAAAGATGCTTGACAGGTTAATAATGATATAAAATGTATATATAATGTATTTTAAATAATTTCAAAAACATTTATTAATAATACAATTGTTTCAAAATATTCATTTAGAGAAATATTGTGTCGTAATTATTACAGATGCAGAAATTAGCATTGAAACCCCAGAAATAATATTTACCATAAAATAACCATTGAATCTTGTATATATCAACTCTAAATATAAATGTATGCATTGCAAATATTGGACCATTCGGTTCCAAAACATTATTTGGTTGATTACAGTTTCGTTTCTTTATAATAAAATTTTTATCTAATTTACATGTTAATGAATAGTTTATATTTACATTTCTCGATAGCTAGCTTCCTTGATGTAGGTTAGTCTCGATTAACACAGTCACTTTCTGTGATGTATTAAACGGTTAATCAGGGATTAACAGTAAGTTTAAATCAAGTGTTTTTTAAAAATATCTTTATATTTGTAAAATCCCCTGATTAATGTTACAAAGTTGTACTACAGTCGTTACAGTATTTAAGATTACAGATTCAAATTAGTGATAACATTTCCACTGATTAAATTTTCAATAAATGAAATTTTATTTTGTATTATAATTAAATACATAATAATTTTGGTGGCCCTTTGATTAAATATGTAAATTATTTATTTTTCAACTTTTAAATACCTTTTTAAACATTTTCTACTATAATTGGCTCATTATAATCATGTTAATACTTAATTTTCAGTCCGGATTTTATTCTACTCCATATACTAGAACCGTTTCTCTTCAGTTAAAATTGAAATGTATCATGTGTAAATTTTCATAAAATATAGCCCACGAGCTTCAAAAGGTTGCCGAACTTTGCCTTAAAATAAATATGAAAATAAAGAATTAATCAAATATAAAGCAAAAAAGAAAATGTAACACAAAAGCGAATTTTGAATATAAAATAGTAATGTTCAAATTTACTTTTATTTATAATTATAAAATTTAAAATTCAAACGACAAAAATATAATTTTTTAATTATTGTTCCAAATTTTTCTCATGTTCCCTGAAACCAGCAAAACCCTGGGACCACAGGCCCCACGTTGGGAATAGCTGAGTTAGACTGTATAGCAAACATTTTTTCTTTGGTATATAACAAAGCGAATAAGAAATAAAAATTAGCTCTTATGTTTCTTAAGATTGCTCACCTGTCATATATACTTACTAAAAGTCTTTACAAAAATTTAAGATTTACAAGGAAAAGCTGCTAATATAAAAAAAAGATTGTTTGGATTCAAAAAATTAGATTTAATTGTCTGTTTAACCCTCTGTGATATGATATATACAATGTAATTCGTTTTTAATTTTTTGCTGGGTACAAATATAATTTGCTGTGGGTCACCGTTTGAGACACACTGCTCTATGTGTGTTACCGTTTAATTAAAAAACAAACTCCGGGACTCTTTTTATAATTTTTTAGTTTGCAAGAATTTATACTTTACATTTTATTTGATAGAAACAATGAAATTATTTATAAAATATGAATCATTTTTTCATAAAAACATACATTTCATCGCAGATTCGAGGATTAAGACACCTGGTCTTATTTATCGTGATAACTCCACTTTTAGAATACCTTAATGACAAATATATCACCCAACATTAGGGTTTAACCTCAATATAATCTTTGACTCATAAGAAATTAAACTATATAAATTTAAAAAAATTACTCGAGATTTCAGCACCAATTAGCATGCCTATTCCATTAAATGCTAGTTGATACGAGAATACATGATTGACATGTTCTTGATTTACAAGTTTGCCAATGTTAAATATTGGTATGATGTAAACACTAGAAAATAACAAGGCATAAACTATGTAAAGGAAAGACAATAAATATACAGAAGAAGTCAGTCCCATTAAAATAAAACATATTGAAAGACCAACAAAGCATAAACCCAATAAATAAAATGTTGAAATCCTACAACGATCGGAAAGAATGCCAAACAAAACTTGTCCGCAACCTCTAGACACTGACATGAGAGAAATGACAATAGTGATTAATTTCGTTATATACTCTTCAGGTTTTGGGACTATAGATATTTCTAAATGTTGATAAACATAAACAAATCCATTTGAAATAAATAAATACGCTAAAAAAAGAGATATTAAATATATATCCAATTTAAAATTTTTAAATATAGATAAATGAAAAAAAGATATAATATGCACTAATTTGGTTTCTTCTTTGTGTTCTATTGGTTCGTTATTTTCTGATTCCAATACTGAATGAACTTGTGATTTAATCAATTTATTTTTTGAAGTAAACGCCATTGAAGTTATCAAAGAAATTGTTAAAATGACACCTCCAATTATGTACATGTAATGATTGGCATGATAATTAAAGGTGGCATTTAGAATGTACGGAAATATAGTTCCACCTATAGGTGATCCCAATGTGGTAATACCCAATGCTAATCCTCTATTTTTATCAAAACTGTGTACCACATTTAAATAAGCCACGAGATAGTAAAGAGATAATCCAATACTACCAATAATATTAATTGATATGATTAATTGAGTCCAACTGTACATTGTGTGATATAAAAGTAATGATATTGAAAATATAGCAGATCCCAGGAAAGCACAAAACTGGAAACTTGTCTTTTTTATTAAAATGCACACAAAAACAGCTATATTTAAATATATGAATTTGAAAAATTACATACATGTATCTTGATTCAAGATTCTTGAATATTATAACGACCCTTTTTAGGAAAATTTTACAATGTTATTTATTGATAATTTTGTCGTTTTTTTAAACTAAATTCACTCCTATACCCCAAAAAAGTGGACCAATTTGAAATTTTACGATAATTCATGGTCAAAATAATCAATGACTTACTTTTTTTACCTGAATATAGAAAAGTAGATTAGTTTTAATTTAAAAAAAAATGCCTAAAAATAAAAAATTTCGCGACCCATCTGTGGGGACGCCATGATTTATAAAATGCCATTTCACCTTTAAAATTTAACATTAACCAGATGTACATATTTACATACACTATTATTATGCAATATCAGTACATGTATAATACACATTGTATATATATAATTGAAAAACATTATTAAAAATTAATTAAATTAGAAAGCATTTAAAATAAATTTAAATAATAAATAATAATGAACAATTTACATGAAATGCAGGGAACAGCATATACGATTGTGATAAAAAGATAAACTTTGGAATTGTTGACATCAAACTTTTTTTGAAATAATTGAAAAATAATAGATAAACTGTAAGACCAGCCATCAGCAATCATGTAAAAAACTAGACCAGCAAGCATAACAACTGTATTGTCCATATTAAAATCTTCAAATTCACCTTTCAATTTCATTTTTATAATAAAACTTGAAAAAATTGAAATTTTAATTTAGTTATTCGAATGTATACACAAACAAAGTTTTTTTATAATGTTTCTATGTTTAGCTTTTGGTAGATAATTATCCACTTTAAAAATAGTCAAAGTTTCTGAGATATATCAAAAATAATGGTCATTAAAAACCACAGTATTGTCTCCACAACTCGCCATTAATTTAAAATATCAACTAAAAGTTTTAAAACCATTTTTCAAAATAAGTTAGGAACGAACAAAATTAAAATTATAAAACTGGAACTATCCTTAAAATATGTTAAAAAACCACCTTGAAAAGATTATAAAAGTTTTTTGACCGTGAAGACGTCACTTTGTGGGATCAAAAATTTTTGGGGGTAAAATCTGTATGAACTGTAATTTTTTTTCAAATTCTGAGACTATTTTTATTTTTTGAAAAAAGTGTACTTTGGGTTTTAGCCCTGAAGACATAACTTTTTGAAATTTAAATTTATGATATTTTTTAATTTTTTTAAACTATAGGACCCGTTTGATTTTCAAAAAAAAAAAAAGATAATTAGGGTTTTTGACCGCTAAAATGTAAGTTTCTGAGAGTGAAATTTATCTTAATTTCACCACCAGAAAAAACTGTAGTGGAAATGTGTAATTTTTAAAACTCTAAGACCCTTAATTATTGAAATAAACGATACCAGACAGACAAACAAAGTGTTTTATATAAGTTAGGATAAGGATTCTCTTTAATGAAATTTTTTGTATGCCTATGTTGCAAAATAAGTGATGAGTTCATTTTTGTATTTGGAGTAAATTTTTTATTTTTATCCTTAAATTCTGCATTCCTTTCAATTTCGATGGCTTCTTTCGTAACTTAATAAAGTGTTCACCAATGTGGTTGAATTAAATAAACACTAAATTTGAAGCATTAATTACATTTTGACCTGGGTTGCATAAAAAATATATAACGACCAAAACTGGTCGTACGACTTGTACATAATTACGACATTTATAATTAACATAACGACGAGTTTATCAAAGATGAATCAAAACGAACCTTGAAATGGTGGACCTGAATGAGAATTCCTGATACACTGATTTGTTTTGAATAAACTAAGTTTATTGAAATTATTCAATATAAACATTGATAAATAATAGAAACCTGTAAAAGAAATATAAATATGTCGAATCCAAATATTTATGCATCGACACGAACAAAAGAGAGAATATTTGAGGATTGGGCATATAGAGAAACGATAGATGGTATCCAATGTATTGTAAGTTTAATTAAAAATTCAGTAATTTCCATCAGCATACAAAGAATGGTGGACTTTGTAAATTCAACATGTAAGTTTTGTCATGTATCAACTATGTTGGCCAACTTTTGGTGCCTAAAATATAAATTCGGCGTGAGCACAATAATTAATTGCCGATTCCTAGCATATGATACGTGTCACGTATACATTGATAGCATAATTATTTTTTTTAGAAAATAAAATATTCTTAGATATAATTTGTCAGAACAAAATAACAAAAATGAACGAAAAATTAGCAACTTTAGAGCGCAAAATAGAATTCATGGAAGCACAGGTTTTTGCTTGAATTGAAAATGAACGTAATATTAAAATTTCTAGATATCTTTAAATAAGAAGCTAGCCAACAAATAAAGTTGAAAATTTATTCTAAAGAACTGTATCCACACATTAAAGATTGCGACAACAATAATTTTTTTATATGCAGTTTTGCATAATTATTCATTTGTTCAACATATGCATTTATTTGTATATTGTGACTGACTAGGTTGGCATGTGGTGGAGGTGAAGGAAGTTGACAAATTCGTAAAATTTCAGTTTCTGTCATTAATCTTTCACCACGTTCATGTCTCAACCTGTTTTGTTCCACACACTTTTCCAATCTATTACGTCTATTGACAATTGATTTTTGTAGAGATTTTTGGTAATTTGAATACGTGTGTGATTCTTTGGCTACCTCTTCAACTTCTGTAATTAGTTTGTGAAGAGTTTCTTTAAGAAAGTTTGATGGCATCAAACTCAAAAAACTTTCATTATTTGAAGATAAATTTCTAAAATTATCGTTTAATTTCGACGTGTTATCTTCCTTTTCAATCAAAGCTGCATATCGTTTATCTAATTCACCAATTGCCACGTAATTTCTTCCAATATGATTATTGGACTGGTGCTGCTGAGACAATTGAAAATCTAATTCATATAAACCGAAAGAAATGAATTTAGAATTTGAAATTGACACTTCCAAAGGAGATAAAATTTCATTTATGGGTAATTGGATGTCTACTAGGCTAAATATTATATTATTTATAAAAATTAAATATTTTACTCTTTTAAAGAAAATTTATTTTCCTTATAAAGTAGCATAAATTTAGTACTTAGACGGTAAGCTTTTACATCGATTGTGCCGGTACTTACTTTTTCAGAGTCTAATATTTTTTAGATTTGAAAATATTTGAATGTACCGTAAACGACAAACACAAAGTTATCAGTTTTTTTTTGATAATCAAATTGTTCAGAAATAAATTCATTGGTGTATACAGATTCTTTGTTTATAGATGCAACATAAAATCCAACATGTACGTAGTCTAGTCCGGTTCCAACAAGCGATTCGTTGAACGATTCGTCGTCTAAAAAAATTGTTAAATTACCATTATCAAGCATAAACCGTCATAATTATGCAAAGGTACAGCATTGGTAATTTCCAAAACATCATCAACTAGACATCCGTATAAAACACCTTTAACTATAGATCCATTTTCCTCTTTTTCTTGATCCACATGTCGACCAATTTTCATTATAGACTACATATTAATAAAATTCTTAAATTATCAATAAATACCACTCCAGTTATTAAAATTTCTTGAACGGGAGACATCATCGAGTCTTCTGAATTACTGCATACATCCATTTTTTATTTTACGATATTAAAAATTTTGATAAATGAAGTTTAATTTAATTTATTTTGTTAGAAACAAGTAATTAATTTATAATCAACATAATAACTTAATATCGCGAATATGTTATTTCAAGTCTATACTAAATTACCTTTAATTGCTGCGTCCGTTGGAGTAGCTTTTGCCTCTTATTGTGTTTATTTTGATTATAAACGTAGAAGCCATCCTAATTTTTGGAACATTCTCAAAGAAAGTAATTTTTCAAAATTTATATTTTGTTAATTCTTTATATAGAACGCAATGCCAAAAAAACGGAAAAAATTAAAAAAAGAATACAAGTAATCTTGAAAGTCCATATTTATGATATACACACTCAGAAAAAAAACTTTCCCAGAATCTGTGTTTTTTAATATTCTGGGATATTAAGTTTTTAAGCAAGTGGTTACAGACTAACGCCGCGTAAAGTCATATGGCTCCTAGCTACCTCCACTGGTTTGGACTCGACATTTTAAATTTCACCCACAAAATAATTTTTTTCATAATTTGGTAATATGAGCACGACATTTTACAAAAATTTCATCGAGCCCCTCACCAAAAAGGTTTTCGGTGTGTTCAGTTGTGGAAGAGATACATTTATAATTGCAGAGATGTGATATTATTAATACACTAACAAATTTTTGGTCTAATGAACTCATCTATTAGGCAGTGTGTCCAGCATAAGTAACGAGGAAAATTAAGAATCACAGTCAGATCATTTTTGTTCGTTTCTTTATTGTATTATATCGATGGAAGGTAAAAATTGACAATTCATTGTTGCAAGTGATGAAATTGAGTAGCACTGATTAGAATATTATTTTTAGAACGCAAAAAATGGTGGTCAAGAACAAATGATGCAAAAAATGCAACATTCTGACGAATTATTGCAAAATGGTAATTTATTTATTTATGTTAATTGAACCAACTTATGTTTTAAGGTTTAATTGAAGAAGGAGTAGAAGAAATTAGTGAAGCTATTTTAATGAACCCTCAGCCTCTTAATTTTATGATGGTATTGAAGGACAATATGCCAAAGGAACTATTCATTAAAATATATTCTTGCGTCAGCGATGCCGTCGACTACCAAAAATCAGTAATTACTACATTTGGCTTTGCGTTCTTACTCCTTTATAAATCTTTTATTTTTGATATAATTTTTTACATTGGTATAGTTCAGCGGTCTCTTGATTTTTTGCATTGACATGTTGGAACATCGTTAAATTGTCGGGAAGTACAATTATAGTACGTTATGATTTTTTTGTACCCTAGAAAGCTTAGACAAAAGTTTAGTGTATTTACAAAAGTATCACAAATCGTGTCTTTAAACTTTAAAGGCTAGATCAAAACTTATTAAAGGCTTTCACCCTTCAGCTATTTTTGCAAGGAAAAATTATCGAAATGGGAAACTCATTTAAACTTTGATGCTTTAATTAATTTAAGTTTACTAAATTTTCCTTCAGCGGAGGATGCAGTGACAGGTATAGTATGAAATATTCGTAAAATTACTATAAATTGACCTACTATACACCATCACTGTAAAACTGTCTCTTGAAAGTACTCTCTTCTTCATCTGCATTCAGTAGACTCAAACATAGCTAAACTTGAAACTGATAATTTTGAAATTAGTTAAATGAAATATCTTGAAAAATCCACCTCCATCAATTCCAACCTTCAAATGTGTGTAGTGTTTACCACGAATTTTTTGGACTTTCTGAACTAGCTCATTAATATTGTTGCAACAAATGAATGGTTTAATTACAACATTTGATTTTTTTACTTTTTCTTAAATTTAAATCTCTTAGAAAAAAAGTGTAAAAAAGTTATCCAGACTATGGTTCATGATCTGTAATTCAGTTTTCACATTAGGTTCCATACATTGCCTCCTACCTATAGTTACTCGTAAATGTTTAGCTAATTTTAAAACTTGTGTATTCGATAAATTCAAATCACTTTGTATGAACACTGGAATTTCTGTATTTTTTTCTCCAGCACCGACATATTCTATAATTTCCAATTCTCTACTCTCGTACAGACCCATCTAGTTATCATATATGCTACAATTTTATGGCTGATCTTTAGAATTGCGTATATTGTCACAGATTTTAAAAATACTTGAAAATAGTATTGGATAAGGTGGTACCACTCCAATTTTATAGGGTTTTTGTCGTAGCCAATTGTTTGTATGTGACTATTTTTTATCAAATCTCTATGATCAGCGGAGTCATTTCATCTTTTTCCAACGTATATGATCCTGATACATTTTTGATAAATTGATAAAATTTTTCTTGTGACATTTCAAGTTGGTTCTATCCTTAAAGAATCGCATTAACCATTTACAAGGCTACGTTAAAATGATACATTATAAAAATGCCTAATTGATGTACAAAACTGTCAATTTTTTATTTTACCACCTGTTAAAATATACTTGAATTTCAAAGATTTTCCTAAAAAAGCATCAATATTAATTTATATCATTATTTATTCTTCATTTCAATATTTAATTAGATTAAATTCAATATAACTAGTTAGCAGTTTGTGAATTAGGGTGTCCTAAATGGACATTTTTTTTTCGAAAGTATCTTTCAGTGTATGTCTCATTTTTGATATAGAGTTTGATACAATATTTAGTTTTACATTTTTACATATAGCGCTTTCTATAAAAGGTTATTAGAGTTCTAGGCTGAAGTAGATTCTTTTCTTTGAGTCTTGAAGCCAGAAGTTCAGAAGACTCTTTGGAAAGGTTGAAATCTCTAGTTGTTTTACATTTTTGCTTTATTTACTATTCTAAACGTCCTTGAAAGATTAAAGAGTATGATGAAAATTAATATTATTTTATAATTAGCTAGGTTGACTGTTATGTACTACGTACAAACAGCACCCAGCTTTACCGAGGGATCATCCTGAACAGATATAAATTTACAACTTTCAACTTCACTTTTAATCTTATTTTGAATAACTTTATCGATAGAAAAAATAGTATCTTTATGAATTCACTTGAGACTTCGCTAAAATATGAAATTTCTTTATTTAAAAGAATCATCAATTTTTGCAAAACAAAAAAGGAGTTCTCTATAATTTTCTCGATTCAGACTATTATTACTTTTAATCGTGTCCGCGCAATGGCATTTTCTGTTTGCAAAGATACAATACTGCATTTGTTAAGTGTTTTAAATATTTTATATTATTTTTAATATATAAGTTATGCTCTTCTTTTTTTATTTTTGTCGTTTCACTCATAGCATATTGAATGTCAAATTTTCCAAAAATTTTAAGGCATTTATAATTATGTAAATGAAATTGTGATTTACTATGCCACTTAGAATCAGTTAAAATACTTTTAAAATCGATTAAAACCCCAATGTTTTTAACGTCCAACCAATTAAGATTTAGAGCGTTGATCTTGTTGAATAATGTATGGTCACTCTGGATTACTCCACAATTCATGATTTGAAATATCATGTAAAGTAAATAATTGTGATGACGTACAAGTGTCTTTGACTTCAACAATGACAGGGTACTTTCTATTAACCCTTAGACACTACGAGTCGTATTTTTTTGCATAAAACTAAAATGCAAATTTTTTAAAAGCAAATGTCATTTATATCAAAACAATAAATAATTGAAAAATCAAGAATTTAAATTTAAAAACACGCCTACATATATATGTATATAGCAAAATATAAGGCTCAAATTGTGTATTGAGCCGCACTTAACATTTTGCCTTATGATAAGGTACTTATGTAATTTTGTTTAAGTACATTAAATCACGATAATTTTAATTTTATATTAATTAATAAGGTTCGTGTTGTTATTTTGAGGGTAACTTGTTGGCAACATTTTTTTAAGAATTTCCAGTTTAGTTGGCAGATGAAGGGGAGCTCTATGAATTATCATATCATTTATGAATTATCATATTATTATAATATTGTTTGTATTAATTAATTATTAATCCAGTTAATAAAGGAACAAGTAACTTTAACACCGATTGAAGATGAAATGGAATGAAGTTTTTGTTAATAAAGTTTTGATATGGAATTTATTTTATTTCTTATTATATTAACTTCGATATTGGTTTATTACTATGTTCGAAAATACAAAAATCGTGATTTAAATACAGTTGCCTTTTTCCACCCAGATTGTTTATCTGGAGGCGGCGGCGAAAGAGTTTTGTGGGTTTGTATAAGTTCTCTCATTAAATATAGGTTTATATATATTTGTAAATTTTTATTTATTTTTAGTAAAGTGAATGTTATAGTATATTGCGACCAAAAATCCGTCACCACTACAGATTCATCTATAATATTGGAAAAAGTGAAGGACATGTTTGGTATTGAGATTGTGACACATAGGTTAACAATTACACCTATACATTTTGCTAGTATTTTGAAGGCGTCAAATTATCCTGTATGTACTTTGCTTTTTCAAACATTGGCTTCTATTTTGGTTTCTTTTAATGTAATTATTACTTTTTTAAAGAACCGTCCAAATGTAATTATAGATACATCAGGATATTCAGTTATTATATTATCTTTAAAATTTTTCTCTGGAATGAAATCTATTCAATATGTCCATTACCCTTTTATTACTGACATAATGATAGGCCAATCAAAATCTTGTGAAAATAGTTATAACCATTCAAAGTTTGTTTCATCCTCTTCAATTTTGCGACAATGTAAACACGTTTACTTAAATCTTTTATATAGATTATATTCCATTTCCTATAATTGTTCATTGTGTATATTTGCAAATGGTACATGGACCTACCAACACTTGAAAAAAATATTACACCCTCTTCATAGTAATTTGAAAATTTTATATCCTCCCGTCCCTGCTCAAACCTTTATAAGCAAATCCAAGAAAATGAATAACGAATCATTTAACGTTATTTATGTTGCTCAATTTAGACTGGAAAAGAACCATTTATGTGTACTTGAAGCTTGGTCCTTTTTTATCAAAAAATTTCAAAATAAATTTACGAAGGAGCTATGCTTGAAATTAGTTGGTGGGGCTAAAATTGAACATCATTTCAAAATATTACGTGTTTTGAAAGAAAAATGCATAGAATTAAATATTAGTAAATCTGTTCAGTTTTTGGTTAATCTTGACCATATCGACTTTGTTAATGTCCTTATCAGTTCAAATGTTTCCATTCACGCTATGAAAGAAGAACATTTTGGAATAGGTATTGTGGAATCCATGGCTGCTGGGGTTCCCGTAATTGCTCATAATTCTGGTGGGCCTAAATTAGATATAATTTGTGAGAATCAAAATAAAAATGATATTTGTGGGAAATTAGCCGTTCAGCCAGAAGAGTATGCAGAATGCTTGTTCAACTATTACCACATGAATAATTCTCAATTGGATGTTATTATTTCTAATGCAAGAAATAAATCTCTAAAATTTGATGATAACATTTTTATCCGAAATTTTATACAGAATATTAATGACATTTTCAATATTGGTATACAACTTTAATTAAATGTGTACTATTTGATAGTATATCATGTGTGCCTCATGTATAATATCACATTTTAAATGTATTTTAACAACTTATACGAAGTTAATTGTTTCATTTAAAATTCTGCATGATTTGACTGTTTTTTTATTACAATTCAAAAAACAACGACCCTGATTATGTCCAGTCGGTTATGATTTAATAATTGTTCTAATTTTCTCATATGTGTAATCAGATAACTGAAAATTTTCAACTTTATAAAATGTTATTTTCCGTAAACTGAAACGAAAAACTATTTGTTGGAAACGAGAGGATTTTTACTCATAGATTCATATTGTTCAAATTATTAAATTAACTAACTTGACTGTTATCTACTTTGTATACACACCAGTTAGATATACCGAGGAGCGACTTTTTAGTTTATATGCCAATATGGGTTTTTGACAGTGAAAGCGTCACTTTGTTAGAGTTAAATTTTTAAAAAAAGGAGAATTGTGTTTTTGATCTTGACAGACACAATTTATGAAAATGAAATATGCGATAAAACCACACTCGAAAAACTCAATAAACTGAAAAAAAAAACGAACAAATACAAAAGCAAACATACATTTGGAAATGCCTGTAAATTACTTTTTACATACTGTACTAAAATCAGTATAACCGTTTATTTAAAAAATTAAGTCTTCAAATACAAAATCATTTCGACAAAATTGTTTTATTGCAAATTTCATTTTCAGAAATTGAGTCCGTCAAGGTCAAAAACTCCAATTGTCTATTTTTTAAATTCAAACCCATCTTAGAATTATAAAAAATACACATCTGATAATGATTTTAAATCATACACATTACGATAATGTTCAATTTAAAAATCTTATATCTACACGACCTAAACCACAAATTACCTTTTTGTTATTATTAAAAAAGTCCTAAAATGGTATACAACATAAATTCGGGGTAGTTTTTAAAATCATAAACGGCAATTTCAAAAACATGCATTTTCACGATCAAAATTCCAGATAACCGTTGTTTGAAAAAATGAAACCAGTCCTATACTTTTAAAAAAATTACTTATGATAGTTATATCCAATTAACTCAAACAAAAAATTTCAATCTGACTAAGTGACGGCTTTACGTTAAAAAAAGCCTTTTTTGATAAATTTTCATTTTAGGAAAATTTTATATTGAATGTATTTTTTTGGTAGAATAAAAATATTCGGTCTCGGCAGAGCTAGATACTGTTTGTGCGTCGTACATAACAGTCAATTAGTACATGTATAAAGTACGTAAAAGATAAATGTAAATATAAAATTCTATGAATATTGCATCATTGTGTGAATATAATATGGTCAAAATAAGGTAAAGTTGACTTTATTGATTTATTTTCAATTCTCGCATTGAAAGAGACAGGAAATTATTTTAGAACATTTAATTTTAGTATACAATTGTATATTGTAATTTTTTTGAATATTTTTATGTTGGTAACATTCTTGAACCAAACAAAAATTACCATAATTACAAAATTAAGTTATATGAAAACTCAAGAAAACATTTATCTAAATCAGGGGTAAGCAACTAATGGCCCTTTGAGTAAATATATAAATTATTTCTTTTTTGTTTTTTTAATCTTTAAACCATTTTCTACTAGACATACTGTAATTGGCTGATAATATTTAATTTTCAGATCGCCCTGGCTTATATTTTGTTGAATATACAGAACCGTTTCATTCAGTTAAAATTGAAATGTATCGTGTGTTAATTTTTGGTATAAAAAAGTGGCCAACGAGATGCAAAAGTTTGCCGGTCCCTGATCTATATCCATGTTTCAGTTATCATATTTAAAGATATTGATAATGGTTTGTTACTTTTCGATATGTAGTAATACAAATTACATAAAAACCCTGTTTATTATATTATTAACTGAACGGAATCTGTTTCGCGAAATGAAAAAAGTTTGATTGCATGAGCTAGATGGTTTATTGTTTATTTAATTATTAAGATTTGAAACATAAACAGAATATCAAGCTAAATTAAAATCTAACAGTCATGTTATCGAGAACTGTCGATGGAACGTACGGGATTGTGGTTGTTGTTGCTTCATTTATAATATATTTTATTGCGGATGGTTGGTCGTTTTCCATACCATCTTTGTTGGTGTATTTTAATCAAAAATATGATATTGATCAATCTACTATGTCATCTTTCACTTTGATTGCTTATGCAGTACCTCACCTAATCGGTAATTTGGTTAATTTTTTGTATAAATTATTTATATGACCAATTCATGTATGTTGAAAAATTTGTAATTCATTTGTATTGAAAATAACTAAAGGTAAGTCAACAATCGAAATGGTAAAAAAGGTTAATACCCTAGATTATAGAGTAGAAGGTATTTTCATTGGAGGTTATATGCATGTATACTATACATTGTATATAAGTAACAAGGTGTTCCAAATAATTCTTTATAATAAAAAGTAATTATAATGAAAGTAACAGGAAATGGGTGTATTTATTAGGTGTGTCAATTCTACGGTCTCAATTATGTATTTTGCTGCCAGCGTTATAATAAAAATTTTATACATGTTTTTTTTTACATATTTTACATGATTACAATTTTAACATTATAGCATGGGTTCTTCCTTTTTCCACTTGGCACTAGTGATTGACCGGGGAAAAAACCGGGACAAAATTCCCGGGATATTTACTAATTTTCGGGAATTAAATTTTCCGGGATTTCTCTAAAAAAATTGAGACATATTTGTATTTGATTTATGTTTGTTATTGTTACCACCAAAAATATAAATAAATGTAAATATAATATATAAATGTAATAAACTTAAATTCGAAAAAAGTTAATAATATAACTACGATAACAAAAAATTGTTAGCTGAAATGGTTAAAAATGGCTTTAAATTTGACTTAGAAAAAACCTTTCAACATATAAAAAACACTGTGGTTTATACGATTTATCAATATCATTTAATTTTTTTTGGATAAAAGCTTAAAATCAAAAAAGGCATTCACGTGCAAAATCGGTTTTTTTAATTAATATTAATTAATAAATAATTATTTAATTTTTGGAAATAATACTAATTTTGGGTACATAATACACGTACACCATAAGTTATTTTAGTAAAATGATTTGTTTGGAACATGTCGAGTCTAATAATTATATGTTTAATTAATCTGCATTGCACGAATATCGAATTAATAATATTTACTTGATGTGTCTGCGTCGTAACATCACGATGTCTTGATTTTATTGCAACATAGTTGGTAATCCTGTCTAGGGTAAACTTTTTTCTTTATTGACTTTCAAATCAGGATAATAATAGAGCCAATAATGACACCTTTTTATTATGTAACAACCGTTAAAATTCAATCAAATTAAAAATAAATTAATATACATTTAGGCTTATTATCTTCATGCATGGTAAATGAAATAGGATACCGAATTCCGATATTTATAGGTTCTGTAATTTACGTAATGTCTATAATTCTATACGATGTATACCAAAACTGGACATTGTGCTTACTAATGGTTAGTGTTGTAGCAAGTGTTGGACTCGGATTTTTGTATCATACTTCATACTTGGCAGTAATTGCATATTACGATAAAAATTTAGGAAAAGCATTGGGTTTTCTGACATTAGGATCTTCAGTTGGAGGGAGCATATTTCCTTATTTCATTTTGGCAGCCGTACACTTTGGATTAAAAGCTTATATGTACATATTGGGTGGAGGAATTGGGATAGTTTTAATACCTTTGTGTTTAATTTACATTCCTCCTAAAACAGAACAAGTTGAAATCGAAGAGTTGGTGAAGAAAAAAAAAAAAACGAGTGAACAATTTATAAAAATTTTTAAAAAAATTCAATTGGAAATGTTTCTCAATCCTAATTATACCATTTTTCTCGTTTGTGGATTTATGATTGGTTTGAATTCATCAAATCCTTTTGTTTGTATAGTTTATCAACTAAAAAAAAAATTTCCAACATTCAACAGTACTATTTTGGTTTCTTGTATGTCATTGTCGCGTGGAGCTGGTCAATTGTTTATTGGCTCTTATTGTGATTATTCAAATTTTTCAAGATTGCTAATTTTTTCAGTGTCAATTTTTATTACTGGAATCACTTTTTTTCTATTGGAATTTTTTGTAAATATATACTATGTTTTTATCTGTCACATTATATATTCTTTTTTTTATGCATCAATTCTGATTATGCCACCATTTTGCATTAAACTCTTGATCAAAGAAAAATATTTCAACAATTCTTACGCTTACTTTTCAATGACAACTGGTATATCTATGTTGGCTGGATCAAAACTCAATGGTAATAATACACTTTACATTAGTGGTTTTTAATGTTTTTAAAGAAGCGACCTTTGTCCAATTCGAATAAATTTATTAGCATTTTTAATTAATCAATTATCATAAGTTAATTTTTACAATTTTCTTGGGGAGTATGGATTTTTATTTTTAATAGAAATATCATTTACCCAAACCAATTCCAGACTGAACAAATTACAAGACTAGTATATAAGTTATAATAAAATTGGTTATATGACCAACTTTAAATAGATAACGTACATTTTAGATATTATTTTAAATGCCAAAGTACAAAATAATATTATGCTTTTATATGCAATTGGAGGATGTTGTATGATCGCTTCCAGTTTAATATTATTGATTATCAACATCAAAGTCGGAGGAATATACACAAAAACTTATAAACGAATTTATAAATAAAGTTAAATTTTATTTTACATTTTTACGAAACTTTCATTGTATGTTCTGTTACAGAACTTATGTACGACACCATATTGTAACTATTAGTTTTATAAATAGTATATTCATACTGTATCTATATCAACCTATAAATAAACTAAATCTAAATTTACAAAGTTGATATCTTACAATCAAGTAATTGATAACTCTAAAAGAATATATACTACATTATAGACTAACTATCATGGCTGTTTTGTACTACGTACAAACAGCACCTAGCTTTGCGGAGAGTGGACTTATTTAATTTAACATTAAAAATTTAAATTTACTCTAACATGAATCATTACCAATTTAATAAATAATTAAATTAATAAATAGTAACGTTAAAAAATATTTAATATTGTACCATAATAAATCTTAATATTTTAAATTATTTTGAAATTGAAATCCCAAATTGAATTTTTAATGTATTTTTTATAGGTTAGAAAAAGTTTGCCCTTATGATAGCCAATATAAATAAACTGAAAAAATATGTATTTTGTATTTTTAAAAAATTTTCATTTATACATTAATAAAGTTACAATTTTTTTTATAGGTTATATTAAGTTTGCCCTAATAACAAATTTGTACTTTTAGTTGCTGTAGTTTTAATATTTCGCTAAATTTTTTGAAAATGAGTATTTGAGAATGAAAAATTGCGTAGCAATCAAAAGAAATCCGAAGGAAATCTTTATTGGAAATGTGAAACGTTAAATGCACATTTTTCATCGGGAATGCGTACATGTCTAGGGTTGAAATTTTGTATTTATATTAACTGCAATAAGCTGTATCAGAAAATTCTTTATTTTAATTGTCGGACCGTTAATTATTTAAAATGTTTTGTTTTACATTCTGCTAATAAAATATTTTCGGAATAAAAAAATATGAATACAAATATGTACTTAACTGCTTTTTTGACTGTGAAAGCGTCAATTAAATGAAATTTTTTGTGTGTGTTAAAAATATACAACTAGATGATGTATGAATAATGAATGAATATCGATGGATAGAATACATGGAAGAATTCGATTTTGGTATAACGTATAGACCAGGTCACCTTAACATATAAGCAGACGTTTTATCACGAAATACAAATAGTATATCACTGAATAATGATCCTTTTAACTTAAAAATTATACAATTGAAAGATATGGATATTAAAACTGCTGTGAATTCAATTAATAACAATGTAAAAATACCGAAAGGAAACCCATACGGTTTTTATCAAGCTAGATTGGAAATTGTAAAAGGATTACTACATTATCGAAATAAAACAATCGTTCCAATTGTTTCTAATTCCATAAAAAATGATATATTATGCTACTTTCATAAGTTAAAACTTTATGTACACCCTGGAAAAACCAAAAGGCTTCAGATTATCAGAAGTCGCTATTTTTGGGTAGGAATGCATAAAGATATGGAAACATTTGTAGAAAATTGTGAAAAATGTAATATATCAAAAGCCCGTAATTACCATAGACATAATAAAATGAACCCAGTTATTACTAAATACTTCAATCAATTATGGCAGATAGACATAATGGGACTTTTTACTAAAACGGAAAATGGTAACGTTTACTCATTGAATATGATGGACCATTATTCTGGTTTGACTGAATGTATTCCAATACAAAATAAAACATCAGAAATAGTATCTCGAGCAATCTATACAAATTTAATATGTCG